>JACBKR010001468.1:0-43462 GCA_014218235.1 Colocasia esculenta | reverse complement strand
CAGTTGTTAAATATATATCTATATCAACCTCATCTTTGTCATCCTCTTCATCCTCATTAATGGCACACTCTTCCTCTTCAGAAGACTCCCCTCCCCTATAAATCCTAATTTAGGTCAGCTGATTCAAGATCTTCCACTTCATTCCTCTTCATGGTAAGTGCATTAAGTATTTCTCTTATGGTTTAGTTAATAACGAGGGTGATTGGGAATTAGACCGGCCTGGCCCCCCCCGTGATGAGGGACGAAATGAAAAAAATTCTAAGCAATATGTTTCTATGCACCCTGAAACAAGACACTTATTTATCTAAACATCCTCACTTATTATCTTACTTCATACTTCAAGAGTTGTATGATCATGTGCCTCTAATTTAGTTATTCTTTCACCTTGAGCCTAATTTTGTGGTTGTAATCCATCCAATTTTGATGATAATTAAGTTTATTTATAGGGAAACAATTCCCTCTCGTCGGGCTAGATTTGCCACTCCGAGCGAGAAGCCACGGGGGCCGCTCCCCTAAGGGTTGCTGACCCCCCTGGGGCTTCTATCTTGGGGCTGTTGGATTCGTCACCTCGACTCTTTTTATATTAAACTAATCAAGTTTTCAATTATATGTGTAGTTAACATGTCAATTTTGAAAATCTAAATATGAAAGTGTTTAAGTCAAGTTTAGATCGATGTTTAATTTAATTTTTGTTGGAATTTGAAGTTTCATATTTAAGAGTATTTGAAGTACTCTCTTCAATGAACCCAAATTCCAGAATTATATATGATTTTATGTGGTGGAAGTTACAGTATCTTCAAATTGATAGATTTGTACTGCCTGAAGGTGCAGCGTACGTCCAGTGAACTTGCAATCTAAATGAAATCAGGAAGGTTTTGGGCATGCCAATTTAGATTTTTTTTTTTGAAAAGTTCTCAACCCTCCTTATACAAGCTATTGCCATATCATGATGGAAGGTCTCTTGGTCATTCTAAAATATTTAAACACCTTTTTGGAAGATGGAAGATGGCTGACTATTTGAAGAACCCTTGTGTTCTTCTGTAGTCGAGTTCATCAACCTACTACTACACTCTACAATGATTTAAAATTTCTCCTTCATATATTATCTTGGAAGACACACCTATAGAATCTATTCTTCCTATTTGTAATCTCTTTCTCATATAAACATGAAGTCATCCTAGGTTGTGCTCTCTTTATCGATCGATGGTGTTTGTGCTTTGACAATGTGTACTATATATGCACGTAGGTATAAGGGGAGCCAACACTTTGATATCTAGAGTACTAGTGTGTCATGTGTTGTTAGAATTTTTTTTTTGGTAACGAGGAAACCCCGCCCCGTGTGATTTTGTGGGCTCAGGGATTGGTATTCGTGAACTCCAAGGTCAGGACTTGGCAGCTCCTACTTTCCATGTACCCGTATTGCCCTTACCCCACTTGACCAGGAAAACCCCGGATTTACACACCTCGAGGATTGCATGTAAATCAGGTAAGTCCCCCCCCCCCCCCCCCCCAGGAATCGAACTCGGGACCTCTTGCTTTTAAGCAAGAGTTCTAACCGATCGACCCAACCGAGGTCCTCTAAAATTTTTAGTAGTTAGGCCGAAAGATTGGTAGGGAGAGGATATAGGACACTATTTTATTGAGCCAAACCCCTTTAAAAATTACATTGTTTGTTTATGTGATTGGCTCTCTCTCTTACTTTCCTCATTTGTGATTGTACTTTTGTGATTTGTTTAGAAAGTCTAAAATTGTGCAAAACTCCTCCTCACCTTCGGACCTTTAATATTGGCAAGAAGATAACTTAACGGGTGATCACCACAAATTGTACAGAATAATAACAAGATTTGAGCCTAACTATTGCACATTACCAACTTTTGTAAAGTTCCATCGATCGGAATTCTAAATTCGTTCTTAGTCCAATAGTACCTTCTATGTAGTGAAAAACACCATTATCTCTTCTTTCGTGGTCTCAAATAAAACCTTTCACATAAAAAATTTAACATTTAATGAATAAAACCTCCTTATATAAGGTAGATAGTACGTTTCACATCTGCTATCGTACATGAGAACGCCTCGCTGAGAAGAACCAATACTGGAAGTTTGACCAACAAACGAGTTTGCTGATACTATGAGCCTTGCCTACGACTAGGGCTGCAATCGGGTCGGATTCAGAACCAGAAGTTCGATAATTAAAATACAATTCGATTTCGATAAAAATCGATATGATTAATTTTAATTTTGTTCGATTCCGATAATATTACCGGAACCGAAATTCTAATAAGCTAAGGTGTTACCATGATTTTACCTTTTGAGTTTATGGATAATTTATCGGAATAATCGATATTGATTCCGATTAAGTTCAATTCCGATTCGATTTTGATAACTTATCTGAATATCTGATATCGATTCCAATAAATTATTGGTATCATTTTTTAATTCTAAAATTGATATTTTTTATCGGAATCGGGTCGAAATATCAAAATATCGAGTTCTGTTTACAACCCTATGTACGACTGTGACGACTCAACTAGTAAATTGACCCAACAACCGTGTTAGTTGGTAGACTTCTCAGGAAGATCACACATCTTAGGACTACTCCCAATTGAACACGCTTAACTTCAGAGTTCTTTTCCTGCTCGAGCTCTAAAAATGACTAGTCCGAGTTGTTGGTACGTAGTCTGTCGGTTTAGTCTATTTAACATATTTATATGGGGCGTTACAATCTACCCGTCTTATATAAGCGACGTCCTTGTCGCTGCTAATATAGCACACAATCAAACCCAGACAGACAGGATTCTAGAGGTGGCCCCCACAGGCTCAAGAGGTGACTCACACTATGTAGCACTTTGCGCTATTACGGCCTCAAGAGGTGGCTCTTATAGCATAGCACTTTGTCTTATGTGGCACTTAGTTCCTGCACTTCTGGCTGAACAAAGTTCTGATACCATTTGTGACGACTCAACCAGTAACTAGCCCAACAATCGTACTAATTGGTAGACTTCTCAAGAAGGTCAACCATCCTGAGACTACTCCCAACTAAGCACGCTTAACTTCAGAATTATTTTGTTGCTCGATCTCTAAAAATAACTAGTCCGAATTGTGGTAGTTTGCTGATTTAATCTATTTAACATATTCTTATATGGGGCGTTACAACGACCCTTTACAAAACGTGAAGCCCTTTGAAAACACTTGCACTGTGCATGGTGATTGATACTCCAATAACTTTGATGGGTTATTAAAGTTTTAGATTATTTTTTATGGTATAGATCTCAAAAATGAAACCTCCATTGAGCGGCAAGGGATAATAAGTAATATACTTGTGAGGTAAGAGGTAACGTGAGCGAAGCATAGTGATATCATGTTAACTAAAGTAATTAATTTTTATACAGGTGATGAGATTTGAGAGAAGACATGAAACTATATGAGTGTTTGACATATCACAATTAAATATACATGAAATATCATTCATATATAATAAAGTGAAACTATATGAGGGTGTTTGCCATATCACAATTATATTAAATATACAAGAAATATCATTCATATAATTAAAGTGCACTCATATGGTTGATCATATGATGTGAAAAGTACAATCTAACGTGATTAATTCACAAAATGGTGACAAAATTTAAAACTAAATATGAAATTAAGTGATTCCCATGTAATTGATATCTTGCTATAGATTTTGTCGCCTCCATATATATTAATTAGATGAGAGTGTATTTATCACGTCACTCTTTGTTACACACTTTAACATCTAACAGAGGAGAGATGTTAGATGCACGGCTCGATGCCCCCTGCGATTGGTTGGCGCATAGATGGGGCCTGCGCGTCAACCATCGACTAGTGTAACCGGGTAAATGATTTCTTCAGTTGCCCCGCCAATTGCATTTCCCCATTATTACTCATGGATAATAAGGTGCATACCCTATTTGACACCTTACCGCATGATGTGTTTTTTGTTTTTTTTTTGAACAGTACCCTATGATGTTTCACTTGCTAGAAAAGTCAAGAGGAATTAAAAAAGCTCGATTGTACATCCAGGCTTAACGAGTCATGTATCGTACTTAACTTTTGAGTGGGATTGCATATTTCAAAGCTGTTCTTTTCTATCATCATTCGGCAAATTGGCAACCTGAGTTTGATGTGCTGTAATCATTAAATTTGATGTCCCAAGTACCCCGAACAGGAGAGATCTCATTTATGACGAGACCAAGTTTTATGGTTTTCTCTTTTTCTGCTTTTTCTTTAAGGCCATCAATTGCCCTCCTTAATGAGGGAAAGTTCAGACGTGAGCTTACCATATATAAATGGTGTGAGTAATATTTGTCCCATATTTAGATGTATAATAAGTGATGAGATACCTGATATACTCTTATCTATTGAATTTACGTAGTGATAAAAAATGAGATGAGATATGGTGGTAGATAGACTAGACTAGTTTTTAATTTATCTCTTATTTATCACTTTTATATGAGCTAATTATAACTATATCAAATATTGTAATGCTAAATGTGGAAGAAGTATTGTTGAATTGGCAGTCTCGGTGTTTTACCCGCATTATCGCCCCGTTAAGTTGCGTCACTCTGGAGAAAGGAACAACTCAAGAGGATCTGACTCGAACTAGGAAACACTTTGACAATGGAATTCCAACCACAATTGGTCCAACAATAGATTTCGAGCTTTGTCATGACTTTCCCTCTATGATAGGAATCTAAACAAGGAACTATCTTCGAAGTCACCACTGAGAGACCTGCAGTACTCTGAAGATTCCTAGTTCATCTAGGATATAGAAGCTAGACCGACCTACACTTCTTCACCTAGAAAAAGTAATCTCTTCACCACAGGTGAAGATGTTCCAGATCTCAGCTAGGGATTTCGACCCAACTCCATGCTTACTCACTCTCACTCTCTCTCCTAAGCATGGAGGTTGGGTCGAAATATGTATAGAGTAATACATGATACGGCGGAGTCTCTTGATACGACCCCTCCGTAGCATAATTTGGGCCCTTAGATTCAAATCTAAGGGTTATCCTGACAATTAGTGTTCGGGTGCTCGATCATGGTGCTCGCGTGCTCAGTCATGATGCTGAGTGTTCGGATTGTCAGGATAACACTTAGATTTGAATCCATGGCCCAGATTATACTACGTTGGGGTCGTATCAAGAGGTCTCGCCGTATCATAGCATTACTCTTTCTCTCTTTCTCTCTCTCTCTCTCTCTCTCTCTCTCTCTCTATATATATATATATATATATATTCCACTACATACAAAATTTCTCTTTGGTCCCCTCTCGAGCCTAGTTTTCACTTGAGTGTCTGAGAATCTACCTCAAAAACCCCTTTCTAGACTTCTTACAGATTGGGCGGCCAACATCAACATCTACGACATCAGTAGCTTCATTTCTCCCTCCATCAGCAAATCTGAGGTCAACATCGGGCCCCCTGAATTCGATTTCATACCAATCGTTGTAGATTTGGGACCAGCTTCATCAACCTCTCCATCTTTCCTCCATATGAGGCATATGATTTGATATGAAATAGATGAATTTTAGGTTAACACCACAAGAAAATGCGGGATTACCGACGGATGTTTCGGACGGATATTCCGACTAAAATTTATCCGTCGGAACTTCCGACGGAAATATTTCCGTTAGAAATATCCGTCGCATATTCCGACGAAAATATTTCAGTCGGAAGTTCCGTCGGTACAACGCTTTCACCCCCTCCCGCGAACCCTCTCTCTCTCTCTCTCTCTCTCTCTCTCTCCTCTCTCTCTCTCTCTCTCTCTCTCTCTCTCTCTCTCACGCTCGCCGCTGCTCCCTCGCCGTCGCACGCCTGCGCCCCTCGCCGCCGCTCACGCGCTTGCCGCCGTCGCTCGCCGCTGCGCCGTTTGCCGCCGCTCTCCGCCGGGCGCCCCGACCCGGTATGTTTATCCCCCCTCTCCCTCTCTCCCCATCCCCGCCACCTTCCTCCGACCCCCCTCCCCCTGCACTCAGCCTCCCTCCCCTTCCCAACCCCCCACCCGGCCCCCCTCCCCCTGCACGCGGCCCCCCTCCCCTTCCCAACCCCCCACCTGCCCCCCTCCCCCTGCACGCGCGCCCCCCCCTTCCCAACCCCCCACCTGACCCCCCTCCCCCTGCACCGGCCCCCCTCCCCTTCCCACCCCCCACCAGCCCCCCTCCCCCTGCTGGCGGCCCCCCCGCCTCCCCTTCCTACCCCCCACCCAGCCCCCCTCCCCCTGCTGGCGGCCCGCCCACCCGACCCCCCGTCCCCCTACTGGCGCCCCTCCCCTTCCAACCCCCCACCCGGCCCCCCACCTCCCCCTGCACACGGCCCCCCTCCCCTTCCCAACCCCCCACGACCCCCCTCCCCCTGCACGCGGCCCCCCTCCCCCTGCTGGCGGCCCCCTGCCCCTGCTGGCGGCCCCCCTCCCCTTCCCAACCCCACCTGGCCCCCCTCCCCCTGCACGCGGCCCCCCTCCCCTTCCCAACCCCCCCCCGGCCCCCCTCCCCCTGCACGCGGCCCCCCTCCCCTTCCCACCCCCCACCCGGCCCCCCTCCCCCTGCTGGCGGCCCCCCTCCCCTTCCCAACCTCCCACCCGGCCCCCCGACCCAAGTTCAACTGTTGCGGTCGAATCATTCTTTTCGGTGCATTATTTATGTTTGCCTCGGCAGACTCACGGGAGCTCCCGGATCGGAGCAAAGAAATGGCTCCGGCTGGGTGCATTTGGTCGGGTTTGTTTGTCATACAATATTGCACCTAATCCTATAAACTATATGATCCTTTTTTTTCTGCTTGCACGTGAATTCTCTTGAAAACAAAGGCAAAAGTTGTGTAATTAACAAGTTATTGGCACCAGCACTAAGTATACGTTTGCATGTAAGACTGGATTCATCTCGTTCTATTAATGATGTGATCTAAACTAGATTCATGATGTGGTGTCAATTAAATGATGTGATCAAACTTTAATAGATATTAGTAAAAGTGCTCGATCGAAGAGTCTCAAGCTTTATCTTTGTCCAGATGATCCTGTCTTCTGGTTCATATGTTAGTATGGTGTGTTTGACCTAGTAATGTGCCTTTCTGTTCCACCCCTTAATATTGGGACGGTTTGTTTGGGGATTTCGATTTACCCTCATGTTCGTAGCGCTTATGTTTCCTTATGTTTGCTCACTGTCAGTTTAATGTTCATGCCACTCTATCTGATTAGTAATTTTATCCACATGAGAAATATGACAATTAGCTAAGCGCAAAGTGCACATTTGATATGAGTTCAAGTATTCGATTCAGAAAAAAATACTGATAAAAGGAAAAATAATTTAAAAAAGTACCCGATACAGGGTTGGGCTTCCCACGATATACGTAGTAACTCAGATTTTGGAGTAGTGGATTTGTTCAATAACATGGTGGCATTCTATTTTAGAAAGGCCCGCCATCGATTATTGTATGATTTTACCTAAGTCTGAGGGGGGTGGGGCTAAAGTTATTTAGTTTTGAAATTCGATATTCATGAGCCACTTTGTACCTATAAATTTCGGTGGCTCTTGACCTATTAACTTGAGTTTTGGGTTGTCAATAAGTTCAGTAACACTCAAAACCCAGAAGGGAGGTCCAATTATTGGCCAAACTGAAAAATCCTGCCTGCCAGATCTTTTAGAAGAAAAAGGAATATGTTGGAATTGTTGTTAAAATCATACAACCCCCCCCCCCCCCCCACCCAGCCCCTTGGGCGATCCCCAAAGGGATACTGAAAGAAATCTCTCTTTAGACTTACAGAGTTCCCTAGTGAATGAATGCAATAACATTAATGGAATCTGACTTATCTATTAGAGAGTTATCTTTAAGATCTGTAGCATGACCTAATTTAAACCATCGTCACTTTTTTTAATTTCAGAATTATAAAATTAAAATTGTCTTAAGTAGTTTACCGAGCAGCTCATACCAATGTTTGATTTTTCCCACTAGAACTAATTGTCTCAAGAGAATGCTCAACATATCTATGCGCACCCTGATTGAAATAAAATTAATCTGATTATGATATAGATATATACCCTATATTTTTGTAAGAACTTCGTGTTGTTGCTAATTATATGTTCATATTAAATTGCTACTTCAATTTGAGTGCTGATGACATGTTATATCTTATTTATCTCAATAGAGATATGGTACGTGGAGGACGGAGTCAGACGGTTTCCACGTCCGTTGGCCGAGGGTCCGCATCCCCGTCCACGACATGTATATGTATATGTAACATAAAACTCAATATATTATTGTTCATATTAAATTCACGAGATCTAACGTACATACAATTCTCAAGGTCTGCCTCCCCGTCCGCGCCAGTCGTCCCAGCGACAGGTATATGCATATGTACACCAAAAACCAAATGGCTATTGGGAGTCCCTTTGTGAGCGTTGGGCTGCTGGACCATGGCAGGAGCGGTCACAGGCTGCAATACGCAACCGATCAACTCATCCGGAGAAGAATGTGCATACTAGTGGGTCCGTATCTTATGCGACCCACAGTCAAAATTGGTAAGCATATTATTGTTCAATGCTAATACATTGATTATTATTGTGAAACTAACTAATTTTGTTGAATTGTAAGTATCACGAGCTCGAGCGTGCCCCTACTTTTCGCGAGTTATTTGATCGGAGTCATAAGCGGAGGGGACGGATGAGTATGTTAGCGAGAGTGCCCGCACGATCGCTGTGAGTCAAACTATAAATTATGAATTCAATTAAGATATTAAAATAATTTGTTTTCAATAATTTATTTAATTTGTTCTACAGGAGACCTACGACCGGAATGGCGGAGCGCTATGCAGAGGGCACTCCCCAGCCATAGTTGGATCCGAAGGCTTGGGTCGACGCAGCGGGAGGCCGAGGAAGGGTAGAGTGTATGGCTTTGGGGACAGCCTGGATACTACTCCAGTGTTGTCCTCATATGCGAGTTCGATCGCTCCTCTGGCATACGCGAGTTCATCTGCTGCGCCGCCCTCAGTGGTGTAGAAGAGATTAGAAGCCTCATTCGGGAAGAACTACGGGCAGAGCTACAGACGCAGTTCGGAGATATGGTTCAGCAGTTGATCTCCGCCATGCAGGAGTACGCCCCTCACATCCAGCACCTCAGTGTCAGTAGTAGTATTAATTTCATATCTTTGGATAAAATGAAACACTAAAGAATGTCAACCTACAACCCAAGTATAAATAAAGGGTCAAAACCTACAACCCGGGGGTCCAAAATCCCAAATAGGATCGGATCGGCGTGGTGCTCCGACACGACCGGGTGGGTTAAAGTGACGTGGGGAACTGACGGAATCTAATTTGGACTCCCGGATTGGGTTGGGCGTTCAATTGACGGATCTAAAAAACACCCAAGTTATGTAAATGGTCAAAACACACCCGGAGGTCCAAAATCCCAAATAGGGATCGGATCGGCGTGCCATTTGTTCCGACACGACCGGGTGGGTTAAAGTGACGTGTGCGAACTGATGGAATCCAATTTGGACTCCCGAATTGGGTTGGGCGTTCAATTGACAGATCTAAAAAACCACAGTATATGTAAAGGGTCAAAACACACAACCCGGGGGTCCAAAATCCCAAATAGGGATCGGATCGACGTGCCGTTTGTTCCGACACGACCGGGTGGGTTAAAGTGACGTGTGGGAGCTGACGGAATCAATTTGGACTCCCATTGGGTTGGGCGTTCAATTGACGGATCTAAAAAACACCCAAGTATATGTAATGGTCAAAACACACACCCGGGGGTCCAAAATCCCAATAGGGATCGGATCGGCATGCCGTTTGTTCCGACACGACTGGGTGGGTTAAAGTGACGTGTGGGAACTGACGGAATCCAATTTGAACTCCGGATTGGGTTGGGCGTTCAATTGACGGATCTAAAAAACACTCAAGTATATGTAAAGGGTCAAAACACACAACCCGGGTCTAAAATCCCAAATAGGGATCGGATCGGCGTGCCGTTTGCTCCGACACGATCGGGTGGGTTAAAGTGACGTGTGGAAACTGACAGAATCCATTTGGACTCCCGGATTGGGTTGGGCGTTCAATTGACGGATCTAAAAAACACAACAGTATATGTAAAGGGTCAAAACACCAACCCCGAGGTCCAAAATCCCAAATAGGGATCGGATCGGCGTGCCGTTTACTCCAACACGACCAGGTGGATTAAAGTGACGTGTGGGACTGACGGAATCCAATTGGATTCCCGGATTCTGTTCGGCGTTCAAATGACATATCTAAAAAACACCCAAGAAACGATGGATCTAAAAATAGTATCTAATTAAACTTGAGAAATAATCACATATTTTAAATTTAATTTTTGAAAATAATGTATGTCTTTTAATTATTATTAATATTTCTCATATTATTTTTTTTAATATAGGATCCACCTCCGGCACCTAACGATGACGAGGCAGGGACAACAGATGATCCAACAGATCTGTTTTGATTTTTGTATTTATTATTTTGTATGATTTTATTTGTTGTATTTTATGATTTTATGTTGATCGTGAGTATTTGTGAAATTTATGAATATTGTAGCAGGTTTGAAAAATTATTTTTATTTGTCAATTTTTTAAAAAAAATATTGCACATTCCGACGGATTTTCCGACAGATAAATAGCCGTCGGAAATGATAAATTACCGACGGAATAAATCTGTCGGTAATTCCGTCTATAGTTCTGACGGATTTTTCCGACAGGTTTTCTGTCAGTATTTACCGACAGAAATGCCGACTGATTTACCGACGGAATTCTCATCGGTAAATACTGACGAAATTTCCGACGGCTATTTACGTCGGAGTTCCGACCTATTTCCGACGGAATTCTCTTCCGTCGGTAATTTCTGACCAAGTATTTCTGACGGACCATTTTCGAAGAGCTTCGGACGGAAATATGTCAGAAGGCTTATTTTCCAACGGATTTCCGACGGATTCTTTCCGTCGAAAAAGCCGCATTTTCTTGTAGTGAATAAACCCTACATAATAGCTAATAAAAATATATGTTCTACACACTAAGGAGTGGTTCGATTGGTTGGATACTTGACGTGCACCAAGAGGTCAAGAGTTCAACTCCCACGATGTAATAGGCTAATATTTTAATAAAATAAAAACATATGATTTTCCTTTAACCACTTAAAAAAAAAAAAATTTAAGCGATCTTTAGAAACCATAAGGTGATTTTGTTGGTACTTCAGAGGATAAGAGATTTTGGATAAAAGAGGATGTACCGATTTTAAACGACCAAGACAAGTGACCCATAAAGGACGAGAGTTAAGAAAGCAGTAGATGCCCATTTGTAGAAGGTGCATGCCAGAAACAATTGGTCACTGGTTAATTAGGGCGTATAGCAAGAATGTTCTTGTTAAATCAAATTAAATTGTTCATATAATTTGGAAGACCATAATATGGTAATCATTTTTAGAGATTCTTTTTCTTAACCAATAAAGGGTTTTAGTTTATGACTTTAGAATAGCATAGACTTGGCGTTCTCAAATGCCACCAAAAGAATTCTTATGAAAGAATGAAGACACTAGAATTTCTCATTGTTGTACTAGCATTAATTTTAAAACTGAAAAGCACATATATATGAGAATAGCTGGATGTGGAGACTTGGAATTGGTATTCCTAATTCTTAATTCTCTGTGTTCCTATGTTTGCAAATATAAGTGTTTTTATTATATTTCTTTAGTTGAAAATTGAGAAAATTTTATGCTCCATCTAATTAGTCTACTTGTCAAATATGCATATATATCCGATCTGCTTCAGTTCTCATATTTAACTAGCTACATACCTCTGTAAAGTTGGTCTACTTTCCAACATATATTTTTATATTACATGCTAAATTACATACGTGTAAAGGCTTATTGACCTCATTTTTTATATTTTAATATGTCCAAGCCTATCCATCTCATTATTTTAACATTGCAAAATTATTAGTGATAAGAGTTGGTCGATGTTCCATTCACTAAATATTCCAAAGATAACGTATTCAAACATTGGAAACTTTGACTTTGATACCCTTGTTTGTCCATCCAAGTTGCTGTCTACAGTCTACAGTTCTAGAGTTTCCAGCTACCGACAATATTCAACTTGTAGAAGAATTTGATAATTTTATATTCTTTTAAAAAAATCATGATATCGATCGCCAAGTTTGAAATTCTATTTTATATTTATCTCATACAGAAATAATAGACCTATAAGAATGACAAAAAAATTATTTTTATAGAACATGTTTAGTCTCATATTAGATGCAGTGAAAATAAATATATTTTTATAAGCAAGACTCATTCTCTTTTTCAAAAGAGCTATTTTCTCAAAAAAAGAACAAAATTTCAAACAAAGATAATATCTCTTGATGGATACATTGAAATTTCACCCATCATCATCTGTCAAAAGGGAAAAATAAATTAAATGAAACATTATTATATATAGATTCCAAGGTGCTAATCTATGCAAGAGGGTTTGTTGACCTTGCTCCTCCCATGCATGTCCCCAATGGACAATGAAGATCAAAAGGAATGTAGTTGTCCAAATAATTCTTCCCTACTTAATTTGGTTAGATTTCACATCACCCACCTTCCTGCTTGACAAACTGCTATAGCATGATTGTGTGTGTGTGATCCTCAAACTTAAATAGCCTAAGTGCCGTGAAGAAGAGATCATATCATTTATTAAGTGGTTATCCTTCTATTTGGACTCCCATTCAACCAACTTTAGAAAAGTAATTTATTGTAAATTATATGCATCCTCGGGCGGGGCTTAATGGACAAATTTTTTTTATTAATGTTCTACATAGTAATATTGTGACTTTGTCATCTCCAAATACAAGATTTTAAGAATCCGCAGCTCTTAGGGTTACAAGTCTACCGGACTTTGTATCTGAAATGGCTCTTGTCTAGATCACAGAAGTCTAGCGTTTTCCATATAAATTCTCATACCTCCAATTTCCTAAGAACAAGATCAGCAAGGGCTAGCCATCCACTCTTCCCTCACGCCTGCAGTCTGCTACCACCTAAGCGTCTCAGAGCATCTTCCCATGCCTTCCTTCCCCTCCCTTCTCTCCCAACCTGTATTGCTGCCTAGTTCGGGATAGGGGTGTTCTTGGAGAATTCGGAAAGAGGGGAGGGATAAGTGTAGGGGTGTAAATGTAACTCGATATTTCGACCCGATTCCGATAAAAATTATCAGTTTCAGAATCGGAAAATGATACCGATAGCTTATCGGAATCGGTATCGGATATTCCGATAAGCTATCGGAAATCGGAATCGGAATTGAAAAATAATCGGAATCGGAATCGGTATCAGTTATTCCGATAAATTATCATAAACTCAAAAGGTAAAATTATGATAAACACCTTAGCTTATCGGAATTTTAATGGTTCCGGTAATGTTATCGAAATCGGAACAAAATCGGAATTAACCATTCCGATTTTATTGGAATCGGAATCTGTGTTTCCGGTTCCGAATCCGACCCGTTTGCAGCCCTAGATAAGTGTCTTGAGGAGGTCGAGAGAGAGAGAGAGAGAGAGAGAGAGAGAGAGAGAGAGAGAGAGAGAGAGGAGAGAGAGAGAGAGAGAAGATCAGTTAATTAGGGCGGTCAACAATATTGTTGGTAGCGTGTGGATATTGGGAAAGGAGGTCATTATCAGCTCCTTTTGGATGAATGAGGTTAGTTAAACAATAAATGCATTTATGTGGTTAGCAATTTCGTCAAATTTCCTAGACAAGTCATAAATTCAGAACTCCTTGTGTTTAAGCCAGACATGAATATAATAGACCAGCAACACAATTTGGTGGCACACCCTTCTAACACATGTTCGATAACGTTACTTTCTATAGATTATAATTGCCTTATGTAGATAATGTGACATATTTTTAGGCTTATATTTATAAAACAAAGTCATATTTATTGATATATACCAAGTGTTACAAGGTTATTGCTTGATTTCAAGGAGGGGAATATTACTTGCACCTTCTTAAAACACTTCTACTGCACTTTGAGTTTTTCTTATTGGTCAATGTGTTATTGACACATTCTATCCACCTAATAAAGATCCGAAGTGAAATGAAAGCGTATATAAAAGTGCAATGATTATTTCTTTTTCGAGTAAATTCACCTCTTTATCAAAGCCTTCCTTTTCTACTTAAAAGAGAAGGATGATGGTCATGTTAGATTGGCTTTAAAAACAACTAGAATCCATCACCGATACGCAAGGGTTGAGAACTATGTGGTGACGCCCTCGAAGAGATGAACCTGAGATGTCTTCTCCTTGATCCACTGTGACTATCCTGATTTGATTAGGGATGAAACAAGGGTGGGGGGGGGGGGGGGGGGGGGGGGGGGGTAACCCCAAACCCCACTTTGGGGTGGGGGGGGGGGGGGTTGCCTAACCACGGGCAACCCCCCTTAACTTGGGTTAATTCTGCCCCACCTCTTGAGGTGGGGCAGAGGGTAGGTAAGTTTTTTTTTTTTGGAAAAAAATTAAAAAATATATTATTAAATTATAAAAAATATTTTATTGTATATCTCTTAAAATTAAAAATTTTAAAATTTTTTTAATGAAGATAAATAGAGACAAAATAAGAAGTTGACTCAAAAAAATAAAAAGTAACTAAGGATCCATCTAACCAACAATCAAAGTGGGGTAGAAAAAAAGGGGGGGGGTGGGGTTAATAAACCATTGGTTAATCTACTAATCTACCCTTGGGTAGATTAACCATGTGTCAAAGTAGGCTACAAATGTCACCCATAATGTTATCTCACCACTTCATTTTATCATTAGCTACCTTCAAAATCCTCTTGAAAATATATTCTCACTGTGACCTACATCAAATTCGGATAACTATGAATGATTAAAAGTATGTTAAGATAATTAGGACTTGTACTATATTGCAAAAATTCATGTAGTTATATCTTAAAGATCATTGGTCTATGTCCATGATCTTTCTATTTCCTCTTTTCTTATATATTGGTTCACCAACGGGTATGGACAGTGGCCAAAGAGTCCTCTCCTCTCCGAGGGAAGTCTTAGAACTAGATATTGCTTTTGATGCCTTCATTGTGCCAAAATCATAGGGGAGTTTTATTTCATGAGTTCACATAGATTTATATCTATGAGTGCAGTTAAACAACATACAGTATGCTTCCCAATGCCATTTTTGGACTGCCTGGACAAAAAATTGAAGAGGTGCCTGAGAAGACGACACAAGACTCTGTCAATGGACACAACACGGGGAATAAACCCCTGTTTGCACACATAGTGACAAGGTACCCAACCAAACGTATCAGACAAGTCACCAAACATCAGTACTGCTAGATCACTCATTAGAAACACCTGAGAGAGAAACATTTACACCTCAATGTTGTAAACAAAAACCCCAGGCCTTTGCGTACATTGACCTAAAACATGTCATACACAGTAGTCGCGACTAAGAATGTGCCTTACCCTATGGGCACGTCTTCAATCCGAAACATGCTTGTGAACATTGGTGCATTTATACGTGCCAATCTCGTAAGGTGTGTTGAAAGATAGAATGTAGAAATCCCTTGTTCAACCTAGAAACTCATCCATACGTGTGTTTCATGCTTCACACACACGCATTGTACATGTACAGAACTATGAAAGTAAACCCTAAAGCATGCTAGAAAATTATAAAAGGATCCCTAAGTATGATTGAACCCTATATCATGATTTCTAACGAGTTTTCATGAAAATTAAATTGCTACAATCATAGAACAACTATACAGCAATCCACACTAGAAACGTCAAGAGTTCACAAGAAACATGAAGGGGGGAAGCCACCCTACCAAATCAACAAGAAATCACATGTTAGGGCCTTCTCGTGATCTGGTTGTCTCCTCCAAGCTGAGATCCACCTCCAAAACTCCTCCAAAATGCCAAAACTCTCGAAGAAACAAAAAATCTCCACCAAAACTTCCTTGGCAAAAATAGGGTTGGTACCCTATTCTGTTGACTTAATAAGGATAAAACAGAGCTGGAGACCGACACACGTAGTCATTCTATCCGAAGGCCATTGCCATAATGAAAACAATGCCATGTGTCATCCTTGACTGAGGGTGGTCAAACTAACAGAAGAGAGTCACACAAGTCAATCCACACGCAGGTATAGTCACACCAATGACCTCTTGTGTGACAAGCAATAAAAATCGAATTTCAGACACAAGGAAATCAACTCCTGGACTTGAGAATTGACTGCCTCCTATCGCACAGGTCAAGGCCAGCGTGTTTCAGAAAGTGTTGACTGATACTTGCGTGACAAAAACCTGAACTTCACAAAACTTGCGATGTTTCAACCAAACAACCTACGCAAGCCATACAATGTCTATAAAACCTGCTAGACCTACTAAGAGAGATCCAAAAAATGCCTTATGTTGCATTATGATCACTTAAAAAGAAATTTCATCCTTGAAATTAAGATGAAACCCATTGAAACACACATTCATTAAAGCTTAAACATAAAACATGCATAATTTTCAACATGGTCATTCAAATTGAAATAAAATTTTACCCAATCAAGTTTGGAGACAACTTCCTCATTTCATCTGCCAACTCCCATGTTGCTTCACCTCCCAATTTGTTCTCCCACATTACTTTAACTGACTCATGTTGTTTATATCTCAACTCTTATACCTTTCTATCAACAATTTGTACTATGTATTTTGGTATTGATAGGTCTAGTGCAATATCATATGTTGTACAACTGATAATGTGTGACAGATCTGACATTTACTTTCTTAATATGGAAACATGAAATACATCATGTATGTGTGTGAAATCACAAGAGTTTTCTTTCTATATGCTATTTTACCAATCTTTTCTAAAACTCTAAATGGGCCAACATATTGTGGGCTCAATTATCTTGCTAAATCTCTTTACCTGTAACTCCCCGACGCGGAATATCGGAGCGGGATTACAGTTATTAAATAGTACAGAGCGAGAAATAAATAACAAACCATTACACATTGGAATAATACCAAACAACCTCATATCTCATTAATAACCAACAATCTCCATTACATTCACTAATAACTCATCATCTTCATAAACTGACTAATACATCAACGTATCAGAGCCAAAACTAGGGCTCAGAGTACTTTATTCAAAAATCAAACTATTACATAATGACTAATTGACTCACTCACTCTTCACTATACTAACAGACTACTACTAAATAGCGCTGGTTGCTGAAATGGTCACTCTTGAATCTCCTCATCGGTCCCATCCTCGTGAGTGTGGTCATGATCCGACTCACCTGAAACACATTAAATAAATATGCAGGATGAGCGGATAACGCCCAGTAGGACTTAATATCTCATGAACACAAGCATGTTTTAAATAGTTAATGTCTTAAAGGCAGGTTAACTAGAGAGTAAAGTCATGTAGAGCATGTCACGATAACGAGAGAACTTTAACAACTGGCACAGGGAAAATAGTACAACGAGAACGACAATAGAATGGCCATGTAATGATATAACATGTAAATGCACAACGGTGCACTAGTAACGATCACGCTTGCACTTGTAGAGATAGCACTTTGATTGTCATAGATTAATCTAGATAGTAAACTGACGCTGGATGCATGCCATAACACATCCTATGATCATTTTAACTCCATGGGCACTGGCACTTTTCGGGCGCTCCTCCCAGGACCTGTTCGGGCCCTATTGCGCTGGCATTAGTCATTTCTTTTATCTTAGACAATCACACGAATGGCCAATAGAGTACCAGAAAAGATAAGAGAGTATTAGACGAGATAGATGAGAGCGTAGAGAGAACGTGAACAGATGAGAGTAAATGACTGTAGATGAGAGGGATACAATCGTAAAACGACGATAAACACGATAGTAACGGTTGCACAGCACCAGGTAGGGTACGGCAGTCTGGTAGAAATCACAACCGCCCCTTAGTCATGCTGTGTACACGGGTCAGGTGGTCCGGCGTGAACCCAAGGCGAGAAGGAAACACTAAGGCCATGGACCGTACTGGTCCCTAAGGTGTAACGGGTTTTGGGGTACAACCAGCTCGTTGACTAAGGACGTGCGCCAAAGCCAAGAAGACTTACGGAGGTCTTGACAAGGAGTCCCTGGTCCAGTCAAGAGTATTTCCAGTGGAGAGGTGGTCCAAGTCAAGGAAAAGTGTGTAAAAACGGGTCCGTCGTGCCTCGAGTGCTCGAAGGCCGAGGGAAAATGGTAACGGTAGATAAAATGCGCGAGTAAAATGGAAACAATTGTATTAACAAAATAGGGTAATTTAGTCATTTATTTCGATAATTTACCGAATACATTATTGCATAATTTATCAAGATCAAATGGCATTTAATAATGTTGTGTGAGCGTAAGTGTAAAGAAATCTTGAGGATATGACAAGTCGTGCAAATGTCATTTTAAATATTTAAATTTATATCATTAATGCCATTTATTAATTTACCAAGTCGAATTAACTATAACATGGGTTAATCATGGCTAATTAAGGAGTATATAGACTAATCAGCAGGGATATGAGCGCAATTATTTATTCTGGCCGAAATTTCAAGAAGGCGTCGGGGGTGCCCGTCGCGATCATGTAGCGACGGGGAGCATGGGCGCGTTAAGCAGCGTATCGCGACGGGGTTGCGGTCGCGATTACTGTCGCGGTCGCCGGCCCGGGCGCGACAGCAGCTTGTGCTGGAATCGCGGCGGCACAGACAGCCGCGTTATGAACGCGTCGCCTTAGCCAGCCGCGATCTCCCAGTATCGCGGCGGGTCGCGCAGCCGCGATATCAGGGATGTCTGGCCTTTTTTCTCTTTTTCTTTGGGTGGACCCTTCTTGACACAGGGTCATTCTAAATTCAGTATAAAATCGCACAATAATCCAAAAAGCACGAAACTAGTTTTAAACGAAAGTAGACATGTATATCTATCAACATGCACGATTAATTTGAAAATAGACAGGTTTAGATATGCATTGATCAGGTTACGTTAAGGTGACCTAAATAGGTGTAGTCAGGATTCAACGAATTAATTAGAGGTGTATACATGATGAAAAATTACGAAACTAGGGGCGTTCAAAAGCTAACAAGATATGGTATTTATGATAATTTTCTCATGATCTGAAGTCAAGCATAAATGGGGTTCACAAGCAATCATGAAGGGTCGGGTGCATGTATCTGACAGAGATTCAAAGAATTAATTCTCCCTCATGGGAGATCGAAATAGAACGAAACCAAGGGCGTTTGAAAGCTATTGCACTGTAGTATGAGAATTTTCTCATAGCCTGGGAACAAGTACGTGCAGGGGATTAGAGAAACATGAGATTTCGGGTTCATGGTGACAGCAGAGTTTCATGAATTAAATTCACCCAAATGGATGAACAGAATACAACGAAACCATAAGGATTTTGAAGAGGTACATGAACTCTATCTAGGGTAATTATTTCACGATTTTATCTTGAGAGATTGCCTACCTTTTGGTGCTGATAAGAAATTAAAGCTAGGGTTCGGTGACGAAGAAAGGAAGAGAAAAACCCTTGCTCTAGCCTTCTCCTCGAGCTCCCATGTCCAAGACTTCTCCACTTCGTCCCCTGAGTTCCAGCCACGAGCTATGGGATGCCAGGGTCAATTGGGGGGTGTTTTGATGGCTTGTAGAGTTCTAAATCACCTAAAACTCTTTCCTCCTCCTTTAATTACGAATTTCCATAATTATCACCTATTTTTCTTGCTATTATCCATCTAATAAGATAGGGAGGGACCTAATTTCGTGGCCAATGGGGTTAGGATGGGTTAGAGACTCTTATTTGAGATAAACATGACTTTTTTAGTGTTTATCTTAGTCTTTTACTATTTATTAATTAATTAGATACGAAATTCACTTAATTACATCTCCTCCCAAGATGGGCTACCACTAATTGGGCCTAAACTATTAGTTTTGGGTTATTAGAGTAACCCATTAATAATTTAGCTTAATGGGTATTGCATTAATTCCCTTTTATTCCATGTATTCTCCCTTTATTATAATTAAATCAATTTATCTCATTTATTAATAATAAAATTTTATTTTTCTTGATTTTAAAAATCAAGGGTGCTACATTACCCCTTGGTAAGTGACACTCTTAAAAACACATACTCTCTCACTTCAAACTATAATGGCCTCCTTTTGCGAATTTACATAACTTGTTTGTTGACTTTGGGCTGCTTGGATTTTCTCTTTTATAATTTTACCATTTATGCACATTGTTGCCTAACTTGGTCCCAATAGCTGTCTTACACCCATCTCATGCCAATCTAGAAGGGTTGTACAGTTCCATACAAAGTTTCATATGGTGTATATTCTAATGTTTGGATGATAACTGTTATTATAAGCAAATTCAACCATATCTAAGTGATGTTCCCATGTACTACCCCGTTGCACACAACAAAAGCTTTCAACTTGTCTTCTAGAGTTGAATTGTTCTTTCAGTTTGACCATTTGTTTGGGGATGATAGGCTAAGCTAAATCTCAATTCTACACCTGCTGTATGCTGAAAACTCCTCCAAAATCTTGAGTGAGTCTCAAATCTCTATTAGAAACAATTGTCATTGGAATGTCATGCAAAGTGAAATCTTGTCCACATACAATCTAACCAATTATCCTCTGACCATGACATATTAACAACTAACAATCTACAAACCTGGTAAATTTATCCACAATAACCATATTCCATTGTTACCTTAGGATGTACTTCTTGGCAAACCCATAACAAAATCCATAACAACATCATCTCATTTCCAATGTAGAATCGGTAAAGGCTATAGCAAACCTCCTAGACTCTAATGCTCTACCTTAACTTGCTAACATGTCATACATCTAACCACAAATTCAGTTATTTCTTTCTTCATTCTTAGCCACCAAAAATATTTTTTTATCCTTTGATACATCTTATTATTCTCTAGATAAATGAAATATCTGAATTTTTGTGCTTCACTCAACAATTGCTGCATCAACTATGTTTCTTTGGGTACACAAAACTTGCCTTGGAATATAACCACATAGAATTATCATCAATGTTGGCTCCTTGCACTCTTCACAATTTTTGCCAAGTTATCATTTGACTTTTGTGCTTCCGCTATCTGATAATATAGTGAAGGTTTCATAGCTAGTGAGACTTACTAAAACCGCTCCATTCTAATTACTTGGAATTGTAAGAGAATTCTTTGTCACTTTTTCATATAATTTCTATTCCTAACCATAATGTGCGTCAATGTTGCTTTTTTGCTCAATGCATATATTATTACATTCGTATTTCTTGGATGGTATGCCACGGTGAAATCATAATCCTTTAATTATTCTATCCATCTACATTGCCTAAGGATAAAATATATATGTTAGAAGATAAACTTCAAGCTTTTGTGATCAATGAAAATCTCAAATCTTTCACCATAAAAGTAATGCCTCCATATCTTTAATGCAAATACTACTACTATCAACTCCAAGTCATGAGTAGAATAATTTTCTTCATGATATTTCAGCTACCTAAATGCATAAGCTTCCACCATATCATATTACATCAATACTACTCCCAAACCTCTCTTATAAGCATTGTATAAAGAATAAAATCTCCATTGTCAGATGGCAAAACTAAAATAGGTCATGTGGTCAATCTTTTCTTCAACTCTGTAAAGCTTTTTTGGCATTATGTAAACCATTCAAATGGTACTCCCTTTCTAGTCAAATGGGTCATGGGTGTTGTAATCTTGGAGAAATCTCGTATAACCTTCTATAATACCCTTCCAAACCCAAGATGTAACACCCTCCTCCGACTTCACATAAACACATACGTAACCTTTGATCGGAAGAGGGGTTACGCTGACAAACTTTCGTTATGGGTAGATATCTCCGCGCTTTGCACAAAACTGGCAAACCATTCCACAAAGGTATCTTTGAACATATTATAATACACAAGGTCACAAAGTGCTACACTCATTATTTACAAAAGCTAAGTTTTTCTCTCTCTCTAACTTAATACATTATCAACTAAAAGAAACTACTAAAACTACATTATTTTCTTCATCTCTTCATCGTCCGCAGCGGAATTAGGATTCATGTGTAGCTGAGATTATGCACACCTTCAATCTGAAAGGGTTGGAGGAAACAAAGGCGTGAGTCGGAAGGACTCAGTAGGTGACAGTAAACATAAAGATAGGAGTTTCAAATTTTAGAGCTTCAAGAGTATTCAGAAAGTGCATATATGGAATAAACATAATTGCTCATGAATCTTCATACTTAACATAACATATAGCCCAATTTAATTCATGGCGGGCTCGAACGAATATCAGAACAAAGTCATATTTGTCTTTCAAAATTCATATCATAACTTGATTCCGGAACAAACTTGACAGGCATCACTGCTCTCAAGAGGTTACTATATAGACGTAATATACCATCCTCAGTGCCTAGGCGATTCCAGCACCTTAGATCTTGTTCATTGCGCAAGAACGGGGTTTATTACCCACCATCGTCAGTCCATTGACTTGGATTTACCTACAAACTGTCGCCCTCAGCTGATCACAAGTGGCTGGTGCTACCACAAGTGATCCTAAACCCTCTTTGAAGAGAGCAATGTCTTCAAATCATAAATTTCTTTTCATGAGCATAATGGAAATTGAAATTTAAAGGAAGATTTGATTGAGAATCAATACAAATATCTTGGTGACAAAGTAGTTCATAGATCAAGAAAATGAGAAATACAATTAGTTGAGACAAGGTGATGACTCAAAGGCAACAACTTCAGAAGGTTTAAATCACACAAGAACCCAAGAAAATGAGGGTCCACAATCGTTATCACAAGTATTCATATCTCATAAGGTGTTCAAACATATGAACTCTCAGGTGTTCAGATTTTATAGACCCAATTACGAATACCGAAAAATAGACTCATTCGGAGTGCTATTCGTAATTGACAACTTTAAAAATAATTTAAGGAGAGTTAAGGTACTCAAAGTGGATGAACTTTTCAGTAACATGACAGTAAATATCAAGGTAAATGAGAGGGTAACTTCCTTGGCTTTTAGGATGAAGTTTTGGCATGGATTCAGACATGAAAGAGTGCAGAAATTTGAATCAGCACTGCATCTGTCGACAGACAGGAAGGGGCTGTCGACAGATGAGAACAGACAGAGCTCAGGTTGTCTGGCTCTGTGTGTATATGTCGACAGATGCAAGGGATCTGTGGACAGATCCACACAGTCCGGAAACCTGAAGTTCTGTCAGACGTGCGTCTGTCGACAGATTTGGGCTGTCTGTCGACAATCGCCTATTTCTCACTCATAAATGACTTAGAATGTACTCTAAACATGCTGAAAATGGAACCTATGAATCAAGGCATGATGTATATCAAATAGAAGAGTCTAATTATAGTCCTCACAGTGGTTTATAAACCGAACAAGTGAGATGAAACAAGAGGTTTGCAATTCAAGCTTGTTTAGCTAGGAACTAGACATAGTATATTGTTGGAAGTGTGGTCTTGATAGCAATGGTTTATTGGGATTCTACCACAAGATGAACACTAAAACACATGGTATTAAATATTCTAATCAAGGCTTGAAGTACAAACATCCGAATGGAAAGAATCACAATGTTCTAAGATATCGAAATTTCCAGCAAAACTCTATAGCATAAACATGGATTTGGGTGGTATAAGAAGTTAGAAATCTACTTAAATTATAATGGGAGTGAAGAAGCTCCTTGATAATTATATGATTCCAGAGGTAATAGGGAAAATCAAACGAAAGATTCTGAAAGTACAATCTCGTACACAGACTTGACGAAAACCGGTTAATGAGCTTGAAGGCAACTCATGTAAGGTTATGATCTTTCTAACTAGAGCAGTGGTAGAAGTATGAGGAGAAGATAGGAATCTACTTTTCCTCAAGGTAAACAAAATCCTTGAATACCTATAATCAAAAGTGAACCAAAACAAGAAGAACTCTACAGATCATGGTACAAACAAGAGACATGGTTTCTACGAATGAGGAAACCATGAGCATGTACATAGGAAACTGAGAAGGATTCATGGTATGACACCTACCTGATTTAGTGAAGAACAAAGGTCCTTCTTCTTCACGTAAAAATCTAGAGTAGCAAGAAGAAGTATAAGACAACCACACAGGTAAAAGCTTCGGCGGTTTCTTGTTGAAGATTTGACGATCTACACCAGGTACACCAGTAGCAGCTACAGCTATACTGGCTCCAGCAGCAAACTTCCCACACACAAGGTGCAAGCGCATCAACAACAGGGGCAGCGAGAGCGAGAGTGCAAAAACTCCCACGAAGGTTGAAGGAGGGACTTATATAGGCTCTCAACTCTGTTGCATGCTTGGCACGTTGGCCATGTATGTGTCATGGTGTAAGCCCCTTTAAACATGTGAGGCCACCTATCTCATGCAACACACTCTTTAGTTACACGCATGTAACCTTAATGATAGCCAACCCATGGATAAGCCTTATCCTAATGTGTGTTGGCTTCTCCTAAGCCTTACACGTAAATCACCCAAAAATCCATCCCGTAATTGATCCTTAATTCAGCTGGCCCAATAATCCCTATGTAAAGGTGTTCAAACGACGTTCGTTTGTGTTGAAATTTCAACCATAGACTAATAGGAAGGTTTTACTAATTGTCATAATTTTTATTTAATTTTTAGAATTATTTTCTACTGGGTGAAAAATCGCCCGGAAAATAGTTGCGTCGACTTAATCTCAAAATCCGGTCGTCAAAATTCCGGATAATTACATATTTGATATCTCCACAATTTTCTAAGAATTATGGTGTTATCAGATTTATTTTCGTTACAGTTTTCCGGGTCGCCCTGTCGGGGTGCGTACGACCGAAAGTAGTACTGGGGTATGATAAAGTGTCTTAAACATACCCTTAATCCTAAATATCACAATTTAAACCTAATCAGTTTGCATAAACAAGAATTTCTAAGTAAAACATGGTATTTAAAATTTGAGGGTATGACACAAGAAGCTTTTGATTTCATATTACTTCTACCTCGGCTAGATCCATTGCTATTCCCACGCTAGATATCACATGTCTTAAAAATTGTACTTCCTTTAACCAAATCTCGCATTTACTAAATTCTACGTACAATTGATATTCCCTCAATATCTACAACATCATTCTCAAGTCCTTGGCATGTTCTTCCTCTAAAGATGAGTATATCAAAATATCATCAATGAATGCCACAATAAAATGATCTAGAAATGTATGGATAATGTTATTTATTAAGTTCATAATGGCTGTCAGAGCATTAGCGAGTCCAATGGTATATCCATGAACTCATAATGCCCATACTGTGTTCTAAATGATGCTTTACTGATGTCTTCCTCCTTTATCCTCAACTGATGATACGCTAACCTTAAATCAATATTGGAAAACATTCTAACTTGTTGCAACTTATCAATAGATCATTTATTCTGGCAATGGGTATTTATTCTTGATAGTCACTTTATTCAACTATCTGTAATCTATATAACCTAAAACTGTCATCCTTCTTTCTCACAAATAACACTAATGCTCCCCATAAAGAATGTATAGGACGAATAAAGTCTTTCTCCAACAATTCTTTCAACTACTTCATCAACTCTCTCAATTGTGCTAGTGCCACGATACGGCATTGTTCTCGGTTGCAGTTCCACTGTGAAATCTACCTCCCTTTCTGAAGCATACCCTGAGAATTCTTCAAAAACACATTTACAAACTTTTTCACTACATGCACATCTGACACTGAACCACTACTATCCACAAAAGTAACAGAAGTTAGATATGTTACACATACATTATTAATTAACTTTTTAGCCTTAAGCATGGAAATAATAAGCTTGGAGTGAAAGATGGAGTACCTTGGAATTCAAACACTGCTCCTAGGATGAAAAACCTAACTCCCTTCTTTCTACAATTCACTACTATAGAATAAGCTTCTACTAGTCCATACCAGAAATCACATCATGATATTTTATTTATAACTTAGCTAGTAATTTGTGGCCTTGATTCTCTATAGGCACATTCTCAAAATAACATGATGTAAACATGCAACCACCAGAAGGCATTTCTATGGTCAGTTCACATGATTTATATTCCATAGTATTTATCAAGTTATCTATAAAATCCTAAAAAATAAAAGAATGTGAGGCACCATAATGTATTAAAATTCTTATAGAGCTATCAAACATCGATAATATACCTTCTACAAGATAGATGCATATGCATGAACCCTAGTAATTGCCATCACTTATCCACGACCTCTCTGAAGCTCATACTCTTCTACTTACCACTATTGCTATTGTTGATTCCTGTATTCCCATGGTTGCGGACAATTTCTTGCTAAATAACTCAATTGACCACAATTGTAACATATATATTTTGCAAACTGCCTCCATGTGCTCTGCTAAAAATCTTGACTATATGCTTGGAAACCTCGACCTTGCTGCTTCTTTCCACTTCCTCGATAGCAAACCAACTTCCTAAGCCTTGATCCTAATCTAGACATACCCGATCTAGATCCGAAAGAAGACAAAGACTCAGATGCCGCTCGTCCTCTACTTGATCATGGTCGTTATTGAGGAGTTCCTATACTTCTTGCTTCTCCACCTTGCCTGGCTTGAAGCGTTATTTCTATCGCTGCTACTCACTATGCTACCTCAACCATTGGGCCATACATAAAAGAAAATATGTCTTACTAAAACTCTGGGCCTCAATCCCTCCATAAAGTGCTCCATCTTCATTACTTCATCTGCTAAAATATAAGGTGCATATCTACTCAATGTTGTGAACCCCATCTAATACTCTAACCTAGACATATTCCCTTGCTTCAATGATCTGAATTGTTTGCTTTTCTATTTTTGCACTTGCACTAGGAACAAAGTATCATTAACAAATTTTACAGTTTTCTACCATATAATATGGTATTCTTGCTTTGAACACATGCAATCTACAACTACAACTGCCACATTGCTGTGCAAAGCCATGCAATTGATATATTGCTAAGGCCACTTTCTCTTCTAGAGGACAAATCATTGCTCCATAAACCCTCTCCATTTGGTGTAACTAATGCTTTACTTTGTCCAAGTTTGGCTCTCCTATGGGTGATAGCTGCTAAAACTTCAAAAAATAGTTATTCCCACACAACATACAATAACACCCACATAATAAAGCATGGACCTAAACCAACAGTGAACTTGAATCATATTTTGGGACAATAGTAATCCACCAATCTTCCTACAAGCCAACTAGACCTACTTTGATACCAACTGTACTTGTCATCTGAGCCCACTAAGGATACAAATCTGACTCCGGGAACCTACGAGCCACATAGTCTCGGAATAGTGACGTGAAGTGTCCAATAGGGATGCATGCACAGAAAAAGAGATAATTGTAGATTATGCTTTTCAATCTTTCGAACGACGAAGCGCTACAAATAAAATATGGGAAAATAAAGAATGGAGATGGAGCACTACTCATTGGATGGATCGTGATCGCCAGACACACGTGGGTGTCGAAGGAATATAAATAAATAATAAACAAATGGAGATGATCGCGAATAATACCTTTGAGCGGGGAGATTGCGCGGAAGAGATTGGGGTCCTCTTCTTTTTCTACAAGCACGGTCGGCCATGGTAGAAGATGCCTTACTTGTTTGATTACCCTTGTGGTGGCTTTTAAACCCCTAGAAGATCAGGTGAGTTGTGTGTATGCATGTATATGTGTGTTGATTGGAGTATGTTGATTAAAAGAAGAGAGAAAAAAGGAGGTGTGTGAGAGTGCTCACGGTGGGAGCATGAATTGGAGTATGTGCATGAACAAGTGGATGAACAAGTAGAATAGATAAAGAAGAGAAGGGAGACGCCTCCCCAATTGAGATGATGATGATGGCGCAAGGAAGCTTGCTGCTGGAGAGGATGAAGACTTGCAAAGGTTGTTGCTCTGTTGGATCAAAGGATGGAGACGAGAGGCATTGAAGGCGCGAGGTGGCATTCTGGCAGGGCTTTGCCGTGGATTGTACTCTCTCAAACCCGCTGGATGTGGTGGCTCTGGGGCTCGTAACCTTAAGGATGATGAAGCAATGTGTGTATATATAGGGGACAGGCTCAAAATCCGAGGTGGACAACTAGTGAAAATCACAACGGAGGTAGTGGTCACTATTAACTTTGAATCACGACGACCTGAGTGGACACGTTTATGAATTTTAATTTTCGATCAAATTATGACCCTTAATCGCGACGGAATGATACGACGCGTTTAGGAATTTCCGTATTGTTTATGGAAACTTTCCAAATGTTAAATATGGAAATTAGAATTGTGATGGTGTTACCCGACGTATTTCAGAAAAGGCAATAAATATTTCCCTAAATGAAATAAAGAAATTTCTGGAAAATATGGAGGTTCGATGCCGCGACGTACATAACCGACACGTTTAAGGAATAATCGATGCAGACCAATCAGTTGTCGGTTCAACAATCGATCTGAATCGTGATGAGAATGTTTGACGCGTTTAAGAGCAATCGATGATAAACACAACCACCTAATTTGTTGCATTTAAGTTGTTCTTCAGTCGATCATAAACAAGACCACTTGAGCCGTCGTGATTTCCACTCTTCATTCACACCTTTGGAAAAATTAGGAAAATTGGGGGAAGCTCCAGGAAATGAAGGAAAATGGGCAGAAGACCCTGAATATTGGGAAAATTACTCTTGCAAGGTAAGAAGAGAGCCATTTGTGGCATTATGGCGTAACCTAAAGTTTGCCCGTGATGGTGTCATTTTTAGCGTGTCTACAATAACTTGTAGTGATATTAAAGCATATACATCAGATTACATTGTCCAGGTACATAATTAAAGTTCAAAAGAAAATTACATCAACATGAGGCATATCTAGAGGTGTACAAACTTTCTAACTATTGGTATATGAGGTCCCACTCACCACTAAAGAGGATCGGTTGAGGATTGGGAACTCACATGCTCACTCTCACAGGAGAGGGAAGTAGGAGTGTGAGCCTCACAATTTCATTGACTCAGTAGGAAGACTGCTAAAAACTCGAGTCAAACCATATTTATCACAATAACAGATCTTCATGCTAACAATAAATAAATACTACACTATATAGGAAATAATCACACCCATGTGCGATTCCGATAGCCACACATAAACCACAAGTTGGCAGGCACGACACTACCACTCAGAACACTGAACCTAGCTTGCGAAGCTAGCACTTGAATCAGAGAAAAGTAAGCAAGTAACCTCACAGTCCCACATTCAGAAATACATTCTGACTATAGCACCCACACTTGACTACCTAATGACCAGAGAGGTTGTGAAGACTACAAACAAACACAAGGAACTAGCTGGGGATCAACCTGTTTGTTGGTGTCTTTTTCTCCAGCCATAAGTGCACTCAAGCAACACACAATATGCTTCCCTAATGCCATCTTTCCCTTGCTTGGATGAGGAACTCAAGGGAAGTTCGAGAAGATGGCACAAAAGACTCTGTTAGTGGACACATCACTGGGATTAAACCTCTGCATGCACACATAGAGACAAGGTACACACAGTGCCAACGTACCTAGCTAGTGAGGCATCAGGCTAGTCACTAAACATCAATATTGTCAGACTCACTAGAAACACCTTGAAGAACTATTTACACCTCAATGTCATTCCATAAATGAAAAATTAGGTCGTTGCCGTCATTGAACTATGAACATGCCACACATGCATAGTAGATGCGACTATGAATGCAACTTACACCATGGACACGTCTTCAATTCAAAATGCGTCTGTCAATTTTGGCATGCACATTCAATACATGCTAATTAACTTGCCAAGGCATGTTCAAAGATGGAACACAGGAACCCCTATTCGACCTAGAAACTCATTCAAACTTGTGTTTCATGCTTCATAGACACACACACATTGTACATGTACATAACTATGAAAGTACCCCAAAGCATATTGGAAGACCATATATAAAAGAACCCTTAAGTATGTTTGAAGCCTATATCATGATTTCTAACAAGTTTTCATGTAAATTGAATCACTATAACACACTTAATACCATCTGCCCACACTAGAAACCTCAAGAGTTTGTAGGAAACATGAAGGAGGGAAGCCATCCTACCAAATCAAGAAGAAAACACCCATTAAGGCTTTCTCATGATCTGGCTGCCTCTTTTCAGCCGAGATCTACCTCCAAAACTCCTTCAGAACATTTGAAACCCTTGAAGAAAATCACCATTGGAAACCTCCTGTAGTTGAAACAGGGTCGATTCCCTATTCTACCAACTTAATAAGGATAAAATGACATTGGAAACCGAGATGCATGCTCTCAGTATGGCGCGACTTACCCAAGGTTGTGGAACAATGAAAACAATATCAAATGTCATCCTCAACCAACATGCGTCATAGAGGACAATAAAATAGATAAAAGACGGCCACGCATGTCAAGTCGCGCACGACTATAGTCGTGCCAATGACCTCTTTCATGACAAGCAATGAGAATCGAGATTGAGACACAAGGAAATCCACTCCTAACACAAGAATTGAGTCCCTCCTATCACACAACTCAATCCTAGCACATTTCAAAGAGTGTCGACTAATACTTGCGTGACATAAACTTGAACTTCAGAACCTGCAATTTTTAACCAAGCAATCTGCTCAAGCCATACAAAGGCCATAAAACCAACTAGACCGACTAATAGAGTTCTAAAAAATGCCATACACTACATACCTCATCATTACCACCTATACTTCTTGCTAATTGCTCTCCATATCCAATTCTTAGCATTGGCACTATTCGTCTATCTCCTACTCATCCTTTAGAATGTGTTATGTTCGTCAATTTCTTGTAAATCATTTTTCCACCAATTGTCTAGCTCATGATTGCAAATGTTATGTTATCTTCTTTTCTTTTATTGGTCTTTCAAGATTTTCAAACGAAGGCGATGATTGGTGGAGGGTGAGTATTGCAGCTTATACTATCTAACGAATCGTCTATCGTCTACTGCTTCATGTCTAGCGCCGATTTCTCCATATCATTGGCATTGTAGTCTTGGTCATCTGGCTCCTTTGAAGCTCCATCACTTTGTTTCGATTCCGCCAAATAGGTCTCATTTCTAGTGCAGAAGTTGAGTATTAATCAATGGTGCATACTTCTTGTGAGATGTTGTGGCTACAGTCTCTTCTATGAGATTGAAATTTTCAATTCAGAGGCAATGTTGATGCATTGCGATAACCAAGTAATCTACATGGCAAGTAATCCTGTGTTCCACAAACGAACCAAATTAACATGTTACAATAGACTATCATTTGTTCGAGAAGCAATGATGTCGAGGAAGATTACCACTCCATTCACTTTTATGAGGAGTAATTAGTTGATTTGTTCACTAATGCTCTTACCTTCTTCAGATTTTCTATACTTCGTAACAAATTGAATATTATTAGATAGATATACTTCAACTTGAGATAGTGTTAGAGTTGGAGTATGTTAGCATAATGATGTACTCTCACTGGGCAACTTACTATATAAGGAGCCTTACTCTACGGAATAAAAAGATCTTTTCCATTTTCTCTAAACTTTTAACAGGCGTCACAAAATGTTTCGATAAAACAAGATTTGCATACTCCCCTCGAGCACAAAATTAATCAGCATAGATATAGGGGAGAATATGCATGATTGAAGGGGTATTTGTAATTATCCCTATAATTTTATGTTCCCAAGATCTAATTAAGGTTAAGCTAGAAGTACAAAATCTTTAAAACCAATACTATGAAATATGATCTCCTTATCGAAAGAAATTACATGAGCTACGTGCTTGTATGCACATGTCGGCCGCGTGACACATGGTCAAGCAAGTCGGACATAAGCTTAAATACAGTTGTCCAAATAACATATCTTAAAACTATATACACATGATGTTGACATTTTGATGGATTGAGATAGAGAGAGAATTTAAGCCAATCTAACTTAATGTGGACGGCTCTACGTTATCCCCTTTCCGCTTCATTGAACTTTGTCAAGAGTTCTCCGCATCACCCATCTCCTCTTAGAGGGAATCCCAACATGTGTATATATTTATATAATATACATACATTTGGGGGAGTGGGGGGTGGATTAAAGGAGGTGGGCCTAACAAGTGGAGCTGTTGTGGGGCAACCTAAGAAATTGCTTTTGGAGGTAGTCAGATTAAAAGTATGATACAGTCAAAATGCAACTCACCATGCATGGGTAGCGTTCCTTTTACATATGATGATGGGTTATTTGCATATTTATTTATATATCTCCAATAAAGTGTAGATAAGGAGTAACTGATCAGGAAAGTAAGATTGCCCAAAAGTATCATCAACCCAAGAGGGTATCTGAAATTCTGAATTAGGTTATCTCAACGATAATGACAACTTCAAATCAAACTGTAAGCAGAAAGGACAAATGATCAGACCAATGTTTAAAAAAACGCCGCCTCAAGGCTGTGAGGCGCACGCCTTAAGGCGAGGCGCCACAAACAGCCTTAAGGCTTACGCCTTGGAGCAAATAGATGAGGCTTACGTTTTTTCATAATTAAGGCGGCTTGAGGCGCTGAGGCAGTGAGGCGACCTTGAGGCGATTAACCAAGTTTTGAAAATAGGTCATCCGCACGAAAGAAACGGAAGGAGTTCTTCAACTCCAGGACTTTTCTCTGCCGTAACTGAGTAACTGACAGGAAGAGCGGACGATCCCCTGTTTGCCCAGTCGGCAGTTCCACTTTGGCCCACGATCCCCTGTTTTTTCCCATTTCTATTTCCTATTCTTATTTTTTTCCTTTTTTCTCTTCCTATTGTTTGAATCATGGGTAGAGAGATCTGTGGGAGTGGGGGGCGGGTAATTAGCTCGATTGGTTTCTGGATTGCTTACAGGATGTGCTGGTGATGGAGTAGGTGTGGAAGTCCTTGGTGTGGTCGAACCCGAGCTTGAACTGCTGCTCCCGGTTGCCTTCCCCTGCGAGAACACTTTGAGGCTTACGCCTCAGTACGCTTTGAGGCTTACGCCTCGTGAGGCTATTACCAACCGCCTCATGACCGCCTTAAGTCTTTACAAACCTTGGATCAGACACATGGTTGAGGACAATAACAACTTTTATGACAGTTCTGTCAAATCTTTGGTCCCATGTCCACTCTCTAAAAATGTTTAGAATTTTTAATATCAACTCTCAATCTAGTACACTCACGTACGCTAGCTGATTTGGTGCTTGCTTAGCACATGCATAGCTAATCCAGAGCAAACCACCACATACATATGCTAGTCGATCCGATGCTAGCTAATCCATCATGCGCGCTCTAGAATAAGCAACACGCTCCATGGTGGGCGACCACACATAGAAAAATGAACAATAAAAAGGCATAACCACAAAGTGATTGAAGAGCTAGATGAAAAAATGATGGCGTGCCGATGTTTCCTGTGCATTGTAGAATCATGTCAAGAAGAAACTCCTTAGGATGAGCATATGAAAGGCTTCGATCGCAGATGGAATCAAGCTCTTCTTCTTCGTGTATCTTTGCAGCAGCCAAAATCATCATCTAGATATGCCCCATATGTAGTCTCTCGCGTCTACTCTTTTTGGTTGAAGACAGGCCGATGAGTCGGCCATTCTAAACTAGAATAACAAAAGGCATAAAATTAAACCAAGAGGGCTACAAGGAAAAAAGAAAGACTGACAAACACTACTAAGTGATACTATAGTTAGACTCACGTTGAAAACCGGTTAAACTATACCCTAATTTTTTTAACTAGAGATAAATTAACTTGAAAAAATGGTCATTTTAATTTGTTGCAAAAAAAATATGTCATGGGTAGTAAGAATCGGGTTATCCTATTCAAGTCTTTTGACTTGGATAGGTTAACCAGGGAGATACTCCTCTCTAACCTCATTTTTCACAACTCTAGTAAAATTTTCTTTCCAAAGTGTAAAAAAAAGTTAACCTGTCCTTTTCCCCTTAATCTAACCTCTACCGACGACCAAAGCGGATCTAATAGGGTTAACGGCGATGGTCATGGGATCCACCTGTTTCCTGGGTGTTGTGAGCAATACTCCTGCATACATTTGGCTTGTAGTTCTTGTGGGAGGACAGTGGTCCAATGCATATAGAATTTGGCTATCCTGTGTGGCTTGTACTGATAGCCAATCACCAGCACTGTAATTGCCTTCTTTGCCAATGTGTGTGACCTTTGTTGCCTGCCATGTTGCTGGAAGTTGTTTGATCTGAATTATGATGCTTTGGATTCCTTGTGGTGCGGAGATGTGGTCTGAGACGTATTGCTTGAATGATTTGTCAAAACACGACTAGCTAGGTGGTGTGGAGATCCACCGGCCGGGTCATGTGGTGTTGAGATGTACACCTCTGCAAGGTGTCTACGTTTGACGAAAGCTTTCCCATATATAGTCTTCCAATTTAGAGCCTTGTTCATCAAGTACTTTAACAGAGTTCATTAGCACACAAGTAGGAGGCTTAATTATCATCAAAATCAAATGCAATAGAAAGATATTCTATGAAGGCAAGAGACAGAACCTCACTGGTGAGAGTGTATTTGTCACATCAGTACGTATAATAAGTATTGCTACACTCCGCGCGTATGTAGGACTGCATCCACCGTCGAGGTGTTACCTCATCTCAACCCCTACATGTCATCCAAATGGATGACTAGACTAAGGCACCGTTTGGAATGGAGTCAGATAAAATTTTGAAACTCCAAATCTTTGATAGGATGTGTGGCGTTTTCAAATATGTCACTTTTGACTCCGATTTGCGTGTGCAGCGATTTTTCTATTTTAGAGAGAGATAGAGAGAGGCGGGTTGACGCGGGGAAGCGGCGACCTCCGCTTTCAGAAAATTTTTGAAAAACAAGTGAGGGTAGAGAAAGAGTCATATTTTTGGGATTTTTTTTTTAATTTTCACACACCTCGTCGCCCGCGCCATGAGGCGCGAGCGCCGAGGGCCAAAAGCGCGGTGGTGTCAACGCATTTATTGAAATCGGCTTCTGCCGATTGTCGCCTCTCCAGCAGCAGTTCAACGCTGCCTAAGCCACGGAGGCAGTCCGTGATGGCTTGCCCCTCTGGTCACCACCTGCCATCAATTGCTGCAAACTATATATCAGCCAAATATTATTGAAAAGAGAATATAATTTGCAAGTTTCAATCTCGAAGACGTCGCATTGATAGCTAGTTATAGCAAAGCTCAGAGATAATAAGAAAGAAGGTGGATTATATATATTACATGTCATTTTATGTTTATTATTGAGCACTAGTGTCAGATTTTGAAACTTCATGCATATCAAGAACCAAAGCTTCGCCCCGACAAGCATATGTGGCTGCAATGCTAGGGACCTACCATTGGCACGTTGCATTTGGACACGCCACCAGAATCCTCTCTTCAAGACAGTTGTCTTGAAAGCAATGGTGTGTATGATGCCGTTTCTTCATTTTCCATAGAACAAGACTTGTTGCTCGTACGTGATGTCCGTCTCAAATATAAGAGGATAGGGTCCCACAGTATATTAATAAATTATTCTACTTGTATTTGAGATGGGCACCGTATGGCGGACTACAAGTATTTCTCCTTGCCATATATATTATCCGTTGTATTAGTTTAATTTATAGTCTTTCTCTAACAAGAGCATTAAGTTCAAATTATTTAGCTGATCGATAAAATCGATGGTTCAACTAAGCAAGATAAAATACAATATAAAGAGTGGTGCATCCTATCAAAAGTTATTTGAACAAATAGATTCAACTAAAAAACATGACAAAATTTAAATTACAAAATACTACATGAAATGCATGAAAGGGAGGACCAATTATATATAGACAATTAAATGTTATCATTCGGAGTTCAATTCGGACTCTCGAATTGAGCTCGACATTTGAATTCACATTAACTACTAGTTTAATTTAGTTTAAAAGTGAGTGAATATAATCTAAAAATTTAAATAATTTATTATTATAGTAGTTTTATTTAACTTATTAGTGTTATATATTTATTGTATATCCTTCATCGAGTGGTGTGGGAGGAGACGAGACGAAAAGGACGAGGATGATGATTCATGATTTTCATTTCATTGTTATGTATTTTGTGAACATTTTATAGTTTTTATTTACACAGGTTATTTTGTTAAAATTATATATATAATTAAAAATTAGAGACTGATTAGTGACCGAATTGCTTCGGTCGCTATCAGCGACCGAAATTTCGGTCACTAAAATAGTGACCGACTAGTGACCGACTTCTTCGGTTGCTATCAGAGACCGATAACTTCAGTCACTACGTCGATCGCTAATATAGTGACCGATTAGTGACTGAGTTGCTTCATCGCTATCAACGACCGAAGCAACTCAGTCACTATTTTAGTGATCGTCTAGTGACTGAATAAGTCTAGTAACTATCCAGTCACTATTTTAGTGACCGAGTGTTCGGTTGCTGATAGTGAGAGAATAAATTTGGTCACTATCAGCGACTACTTAGTGACCGAAAATTTCGGTCACAAATTTGTGATAAAAAAATTTTCACCGACAATTTCAGTCCCTATTCGGTCACTATTCGGCCACTAAATGATAGTGACCGAATAGTGACCGAAATTGTCGGTCTCTAAACCTATTTTTTCTTGTAGTGTCTCTACATAAAAAAAAATCCTATGAAAAGTTTTTAGAACAAATTTATTCACTGTAAGAACCTGTAGTTTACTTGCGATGTCACCTTAATTTTCTATTATATTACTTACTAAAACCTACCACTTTACTGTAGTTGAAAAGTTCTTATACAATAGTATTCTACTAAGATTTCTTATAATTTGATTACTATTAACAAAACTTGAAATAAGTCTAAGACACCGTAATCTCTCTCTTTTTCTATCTTTGTGTGGTGTTGTGTGTGGGAGAGAGAGAGAGAGAGAGAGAGAGAGAGAGAGAGAGAGAGAGAGAGAGAGAGAGAGAGAGAGAGAGAGAGAGAGAGAGAGAGGGTGTGTGGTGTGTATCAACGTTACTCGTGGCCTCTCTTTAGCACACTATGCCAGTTAAGAAGATGTCTTAATTTTTTTATCTGAAATCTCAATTTCATGTATGAGAATGGAATAGCATATTAATTTATTTTCCTATTAGATGTAAAAAAAAATTGGCTTAATTAATAGTAGTACTCTTATTATTCATGGAAGTAATTAAAACCCCATCTAACTTCTTAGGCTTGGAAGTACAGCTTGATGCAGAAACATTCTTGAGATGTGTTTATAAATAAGACATTCTTCTTCTTCTTTTTTCAAGAAAGTCATTTTTCTAAGAAAAGATAAGTTTAAACGGAGATAATATCTTTTGGAGAGTATGTTGAAATTAATTTCATGCATCATCATTAGTGCTATCTGATAGAAACTAAATAAGAGACATATGTACCATGCTTGGGTGTCCTATCTCACAAGATCTTTAAACTCTTATCTTTATTAGGAATTTAGGGGATTATGTAGAGACACAATTTAGTCTCATAATAGATGTAACGAAGATAAGTTTGACAAGACCTATTCATCTTCTCTCAAGAAGATTTTTTAAAGAAAAAGACAAAGCTCCACAAGTAGATAATACCTCTTGAATACACGTGTCAAAATTTCACGCTTCATCATCACATATAAAAATGACATTTTTTGAAGTTATAATCTAATCCTTGTGAGAGTGTCCAGCACAGTATATCAAATAATGCCGTAGATTTCCGTGACGAAAGCAGACTCCATCGAGTGTAGAAATTGGAGCGGATGGAGTATACATTAAAGTACAAAATTGTCTTAAGAAGAGGCTTCTTTCCATTTTGATCAGCTAAACTCGAATATACATGCACATCAAATTTGGCTCGATTTGGTGGGTAAGTGGCAGGTTTGCAGTAGGGGGAATATCCAGGCCTTTTACCACTTTAAAATGCATATTTTACCAACACCTTCGTATGTAGAGTAAAAACAATAACCATGCATATTGATATCCTCCAATTCTATATTCTTAGGCACAAAGTCCAACGGATGACTTTGCAATTTCACATAAATTATTACATCCAATATATTTCTAATTACAAGTAAAGGCCTCTTATGGCCCTAGGCCCCTAGCAGATATCAAAAACTAGAGTTGGCTTGTTTATGTAATGCATATATAGTGTGAAACACAAATGTTAATCGTAACTAGATTATATGAGAGAGAGAGAGAGAGAGACGACCCTTTGGGATGCTCGGTGCCAAGTCCAAGGTTGCATTGAAAGATGTGGGAAGTAGCCGCTGCTTTGGCCGAGCTTGACGTACGTTGGGAAGACGCCATGCAGCATTTATGAGGTCCTGTCCTCTGTTCCATGGAACTTGAAGGAGAAATCTGTACGGAGAAGTTAAAGATTATTCTTAGGAGAGATAAGAAGAGGGGGAATACTTTCATGTTGTAGAAGTGTCTTAAAAGAAATTTCTGATATGATTTTCGATCCTTATATGATATAGTCAACGTTTGCAAAAACTATTGTAAAACTGTAGTCCAAATTACTTGCATTTGAGTTCAGGGTTGATCTCTAACGAGTTCTTTAATCGGTATTTCCCAACATATCATATCATCAGAGAGAGAAAAATGGATGGGCGCCCAGCGATCAACCAAACTATGAAACTGTACTCCATGTGTAAACAGATTGATATTTTAGTCACCACGTCATGGAGCTCTTCTTTCAAATATTTTTAATATGAAAAACCTACCAACATTCAAATTAGTTACACGCATGAAACTATATATACATAAGGAAAAAAAAAACTCCTGGTACATTATCTGCAAGTATTCATGTACGCGTACGTGGGTTTGTCCCCCTTCCTAGATTTCATCGTGGAATAGTCATAGCATGCAGACATATTTATAGTTAGAGACAGAGAGATATAGGTCCTCACTCCTCATTAATGCCTTTTAGATTTATGCATGAAGTGGCCATCAGTATATGCCCGTGAGAGAGATAGAAGATGATATATATGTACATGAATATGAGAGAGAGAGTAGGACGATATGTGTTCACATGAGAGAGAGAGAGAGAGAGGTGCGAGGATGTTAGTGACGTCTTTGGATGTTTGGATCGAAGACAAAGGCGCATTAAAAGACGTTAGGGAGAGAGAGAGAGAGAGAGAGAGAAGGAGAAGACTAGGTACATATAATGGTTGCAAGCTAGTAATGGCTTTGGCTGAGCTTGGTGCCAAGACAAAGGTGCATGAAAGAGGTGAGAAGGGGCCGCTGTTGCTGTGACTGGTACTGAGCTTAACGTTGGGACGAAAGGAAGAAGCCACACGACATTATGAGCGATCCGCGTGCTTCACACCGGAAGCACTTGAAGAAGTGACGGAGAAACTGAAGAACTGTAAAATCTTCGATGTTCTTGGGCGGAGGATGTGTCCGGGAGGAAACAAGACAGAAATATGTACAGCATGCAACACTCAAATGTTGTAGTTCTGAATTGCGTGTAAGTCTGTTCACTTAAAGACGTCAAAGGAAGAAGGTGGCATTTTGATACTTGAGTTCGAACTTATAACGTCTCAATATGTTGTCTAGACACAGTTTATTGAAATTTTGTTGGTAGGAAAAGCTCATTTATTTGCTGTCAAGCATATGCTATGACGGGTTAAAGAAAGATGATCGCCTTACATCGATCCCAAGAGATGGTGAGGAGAGACACGCGTCCGATTAGCCCATGGCAGACCGACGTATGCAGTGGAAGCCACATCCACGAGTAATATTTGCTCTCCATTTTAGTAGGACTGTCGACTGGTCGAAGTCAGAAATAAAAATCACATTTTTTACATCTATTTTTTAAAAAAAATAAAATATATAGATCATAAATAAAAAATAAAAAATATTTACTATGATCAAATAGTGGATGTGTGTAACATTATGATAATGACAAAAGACATATATTTATAATAATATATAATAAATATTAGGAGAGAGATAAATTAATTAGATTCCATTTACAAATTAAGAAAAGTAAAAAAAATTTAATCCCAATTTTCAATATTAAAAAAAATAAGATTTTAAGAATACATTTTTGTAAATAAAAGAAATTTATATATATTAATTAATTAATATCATTGATTCTAATATAAAGACGTCTTTGTTGTAACATGATTTACATATTTATAACAGATGATAATATTTACTGTAATGAATTATAACTCTATCAGGAACTAAAAAATAAGTCAAATATTTGATATGAACTTTTAATTATTTTCTCTATTTATATATTACGAAAATAGAAAAACAAAAAAAGATGCGGAATCTACTAAAAAAGTCGAAAACTAGTCGAAAAATTAAAAGTGGATATCCTTTGATAATTCTATGCTCTAAATGGACTGTCACACACCCCACTCTCCCAATTTAATGGAGGAAAAATCTCGTTGCACACTGCAACAAACTCAGCATGATCTCTATTAGAATGACATGCGCATATTTGTCGCTGCTGTTAATTTGCCGTCTCCACCGCTGTCATTCTCCCACAATATGTTGAGTTGCCATATGGTGGACAGATCGATATATATCACGTCTTGCCTACGTGCCTTGGTAGCCCTTGGTAGAGTGTGCGGACCCTTGGCCTCGTATAATGGGCTCTGTTAGCCCTGCTCTACGTTGCCTAAGCCCAAGCAGACCGAGGCCATGATCTTTCCTCTTTCAAAGTATCATGCATCTAAAAGCAATTATTTGGTGACTATATATGCAACAAATTATCCATGGCATATATTTACCGTCGCCAAGAGCCACAATATTTGCCGCAAAGTAGGGCTGTCAATGGATATCCGTTTTCTGATTTTTCGATTTTTTCGTATTTATTTTTCTGTTTTCGATTATTTTTTTTTTTTTCGTTTCTGTTTTTGATAAGATATAATTTTTATTTTATTTACAAAATATATATTCTTAACTTTATTTCTTAATTAAAAATTTTAGACTAACATTTTAACTTCTCCTTAATTGTAAATAGAATCTAATTAACTTTTTCTCTCTCGTAGCAGTATTATGTCTATTATTATCAAAGACATCTCTTTTACCATTACTCTTAATGATACATATATCTATCATTTGATCGTATCAAATATTTTTGATTACTTTTCGTTTTTAATTTTTTTATAAAAAATAGATACGAAAAATGTCATTTTTTATTCCGACTCCGATTCGTTGGCAATCCAGCCGCAAAGAAGTGGGCCTGGGTAAATGGTTAAAGGTCTTCGGAAAAAGGCTATGGCCCCAAGTGATCGCTCGTTTTCTAACTCAGAGACTCACAAGAAAGTTTGTCGTACCGGTGCGCAGTACTCTGCACAGACACAATCCTCTGAACTTGTTCACCAAGTTTAGGCTAATTGGCGGGGACTGCATCGGATGGCGGTGTCCGTAGCCAGCGGGCATTGTAGAAGGAGGGCGGGGTAGCGAGTGGAGCGACATTAGGAACGGATGAACTCGCGATATCGGCGGGGCTGCGAGGGAGGCAGAGGCCGAGTGCAGGGAAGAGAGGGTGAGGAGGGGGAGGTGGTGGCGGAAGCGGAGGTAAGGGTGTTTATTATTCGGTTCAAATTGAAAAATCAAATTAAATTGAGTATTTCGATTTGGTTTGGTTCGGTTTGAATATGAAAAAAAATTGATTTGGTTCTAAATTAAATCGAAAAAAAATCGGTTTGATTCATTTTCTAACCTCTAGAAACCAACCAAATTGATTAAATCGAATTACAATAATAAATTTAATTTGTATATATTTTATATCAATTTTTCAATATATTTATATAAAATACATATTATGGAAGTTAATTGGTCATCAATATTTAATACTTTATTCAAATATTATTTGATAGTAATTTATTAGAGAAATAAGTGATTAAAATTTTTATTTAAGACTAAGAGAATCTAAATGTCCATTTATTTTCAAGTTAAACTGAACCAAATCGAATCAAACCAAATTTAATTCGATTTGGTTTGGTTTCAAGGGACTTCGGTTTGATTTGGTTCGATTTGAGTCCGAATTTGATTTGATTTGATTTTCTAAAAATCTCCTATAACCAAACCAAACTAAATCATATGAACACCCCTAGGCGGAGGCGCACCCTGTAAAAAATACTTGATGTCAATTATCGACACTGTTAAACATGGTTACCTACCCAGGTTGTTGTGGTACGGCCATGGCAGTGTAGCCAAGGATCTCTCTCAAGCGTCCGATCTAGCTAGTTAGGGGGTGAGGAAGGAGAAGGACAGGAGCTGTCACCCCAGCCGGTCAACACCTCCATCCCAACTGCGAGATCGGCGCTAGAGCTCGCCGACCTGCCAGAGAGGAAGTGCAGTGCTCGCCAGATAGCTGTGGGAAAGAGAGGGCTTGGGTGTGTTTGGGGGACGGGTGCTGTGCCAAGGAGAGGAGGTTTTGGGCGGGAGGGAGGGTTTCGAGTGTGGTCTGGGCCGGACCGTGGGAATCAGTGCGACACGATATTGGGTTCGGAACAATTTTCCGGTCCGACCAACCATGCTCTCTAACATGGGGAGGGAAAAAATGCCATTTCGAAAAAGAAAAAAGGAAAAAAATATTTAAAATACTGATATTATAAGAAATTTAATCACACATCTAAATGTCAATTGAGTTGGGCCAATTATAAGTCAAATGAATAATCTGTTTCGGATTCAATCAAAATCGAAACGAAATGTCTCATTGAACTCTAATGATCAAGTCCATTTGCTAAATTCATTTGTCGACGGATTAGATTTAGGTAGGCTAGTCAAGTCCTCTTCATTTCCCTTAGGAAGATTTTGAAGAAAATTTAAAAAGAAAAAAAATAGAGAGAGGAAGAGAAAGAGAGGTCTTCCTCCGATCGACCACAAATCCAACGTCACCATGTTGCTTCAAGCTCCAGGACATATTCTCCCAGCTCGAGAGCTCCTCCACCGTGAACTTGCCGCAGGTGGCGGTGGTCGGCAGCCAGGGCAGTGCAGCGTCCTGGAGGCCCTAGTGGGGCGAGACTTCCCCCTCAGGGGCTCCGACATATGCACGAGGAGGCTGTTGGTTCTGCAGCTTGTGACTTGGCGCAGGGGGCGGAGGGGAATACGGAAGGGGCTGAATGGAGAGTTTTTGCACGTGCCGGGTAAGAGGTTCTACGAATTGCTACCATCCGCAGGGAGATGCAGGTAAATTTAGTGACCCTGGTGGAAAACGGGAAGATGAAACAAAGGAAGAAGTGGGGCTTACTCCAAGCATCGATGCCAGTTCGTCCTTTGTAATCCATCCTACCTATCTGTATCATAATCTGATGGAGGCAGATAGGTGAATGTGAAATGAGATGGCTTGTCAAAAAAAGTGAAATGAGATGTGTTTGCTGATGAAGCAACGGGGTCGGCTTAGGTCGAAGAGTCTCAAGGGAGGATGGCGCAGTGACGAGGTTGACGTT
>JACBKR010001467.1:0-43544 GCA_014218235.1 Colocasia esculenta | reverse complement strand
TTTTTATTTCCCTTATTGACAAATGCTTGACTTGCAGGAGGCGGAGTTGAAGACCTCTGGCGCGGACGACCGTGCTAGAGGCAGAGATGGAGAGTTATGCCTACGCCCTCAAGTGGATGAGGCGACGGGACCGCGCCGAGAGGTGGATGAGCTTCGTTCCCAGCTGAGGTCGCCACGAGCCGCTAAGGTCAGAGATGAGGGGGCTGGAGAGAGCCTTGTCCCTGGTCGGGCGCAGTCACTCGTCGGCCAGTAGGAGTGGCATCCCCAGCGGATCGGTAGGGCACTACTTGACAGGTTCCTCTGGACGGCGGAGAGGAAGAGGAGGAGGGGACGACGAGCGAGGGGTAGCCGCGGGGGAGCACGACGGCCAAGAGGGAGATGGCCCCTCCACCTTCCCGCTCGCCTGAGGGTACAGGGGAGAGTGGTTTTGGGCTTGTACTTTGCCTTTTTTTTGATCATATTATGATGATGATGTAGATATGGAATAGAATAGAATGGAATCTTTTGTCTATGGAATGTGATTGTGTGACAGTGACGAGTGAGATATGAGTGCCGCTTTCTTCCTTCTGTTGTGACCTGCACACTTAGGACAACCATTAAGACAAGTTAGATCCGTTCTTCGACTTAGCCCCTTGCCTTAAGCATGACAAGTAACCAATCTCGATAAATGGCCAAGGAGCTAAGCATTATTAAAATAGGCGAAAAGACATAAATAAATAAATGACATACATTAATAGAAGAGTAAAGTGTTCTTTGAGATTTTGAAAACATTTTTGGAGTTTTGAGATATTGATTTTTTTTTTTGGAGTTTTGAAATATTTGATTTTTTGAAATTTTAGAATATTTAATTTTTGGAGTTTTGAAATATTATTTTTTGGAGTTTTGAAATATTTGATTTTTTGGGAGTTTTGAAATATTTGATTTTTTTGGAGTTTTGAAATATTTGATTTTTTGGGAGTTTTGAAATATTTGATTTTTTGGAGTTTTGAAATATTTGAATTTTTGGAGTTTTGAAATATTGATTTTTTTTAGAGTTTTGAAATATTTGATGTTTTTGGAGTTTGAAATATTGATTTTTTTGGAGTTTTGAAAGACGCCTAAAGCCGACATTAGCCCTTCCTAAACTAAAACGCGCGAGATGGAAGGTACTCGCCCTTTTGGGCCACAACACATAGACCAGTTCAAACGACTAGTTTAGGAGTCTTGGTCGCTTCCCCTTTTCACCGAAGGCTTTACTAAGATAGGATGTGCATTTAGGGGTGACATGCCATGGGTGACTGCCCCTAGTTGATAGTGCAGCTACTTAGGCCATACCTAAGAGATAACTGATCTTATAGAGGGAAATGGAAGATTATTTAAGGAAAGTCTAATGTAGGTTAAGGACGTTGGGGTTCAGCTTCTTCTCGAAGCATACCCTTCAAGATTAGGTCTATTGCGTAGGGACTTTGTGGTCTTTCTTATGTGTTTGCACTGTCTGGGGCATGCGTATGACCGGGCTCATGAGCGTCCCGCGGGGACTTTGCCATGCCCTATTCTACCATGTATTTTTCTATCCTTTCTTTTTCTTTTTTTTTTTTGTTCCTTTCCCTTTGTTATTTAGCCATCCCTGTTGAGACTTCCTCTCATCAGGGTGGCCTAAGGTTGACAACCTCGCCCTCACGACCCTTGCCCCTACACTTCGATCGATTTGGAGAGAGAATGACCGTCGATCACTAGAGTAGGGCCCACCTAGCTACAGTGCCTACTAAGTGCAGTCGCCGGGCTTGCCGTGTGCGTGTGTTGGTCCTAACTTAGGTCAACCTTTAATGATTTGGGAAAGGACTTCGTACTCTTAACACGAGGGTTATCCCTAATCTAAGTGTTGTGGCCTCACACCTAAAGACCTAGGGATAGAATCTTTTGAGGTACAACCCATTCCACGGATGTGACAGTTCTACGCCCTCAGCATTGGTTAGACGGTAGGCATTTCCTGGATATACCTCCTTCACAACGTACGAACCTTCCCAATTTGGTTGCAATTTAGACCTTGGAGCTCTAGGTTTGATGAAACTGTGTTTCAAGACTATATCACCCTCTTGGAATTTTCGCTCACTTACCTTCTTTTTAAAAGACCTTGAGATTTGCCTTTGATATGAGAGTACATGATCGGCTACCATAAGTCGCCTTTCGTCTAAGAGTTCCAACTGGACTAGCAACGCCTCTCTACATTCGTCAAGATTAAGTTCCTTATCAAGTTGAACTCTTAGTGAAGGGATCAAGATCTCGTATGGAACTACCACCTCCATCCCATAAGTGAGAGCATACGGGTTTGTCCCATGGGAGTACGGACAGAGGTACGATAGGCCCATAGGCCTCTATTAACTTTTCTGGCCAATCGGCGAATTTATGCGATTCACAAGTTTTCTTCAAGATTTTAAGAAGGGTTTTATTAGTTTAGCTTGGCCATTGCCTTGTGGGTAATATGGAGATGAATGATGCAGCGTGATATTGTATTTCTTACAGAGGTCCTGAAGTTCTTGTGAGATGAATTGTGGCCCATTGTCTGTGACGATGCTGCTTGGCACTCCGAACCGCGAGATGATATTCTTCATGATAAAGCGGCACACCGTGGATGCTTTGATTTCTGCAAACGCTTCTGCTTCTGCCCACTTGGTGTAATACTCAGTTGCTGTTAGGATGAAGGATTTTTGTTGGTTTGAGCATTAGGATCATCAGGGGGCCAACAATATCAAAAGCCCACATTGAGAGAATGACCAAGGTGTGGAGAGTGGATGAATTGAGGATGAAGGAGCATGAATTTTATCAGCATGGAGTTGGCATTTGACACACCTACGGACGTAGATGGCACAGTCTTCTTATAGAGTTGGCCAGTAGTAGCCCTGCCTATGATCTTCTTAGCAAGCATCTGACTATTGACATGCCCTCCGCATTCACTAGCATGGGCTCCTTCTACACTTTCCAAGCCTCATCATCATTGAGACATCTCAGAGGAACTCCACTAAGAGCCCTCCTGTACAAATTTCTCCGACGACTGTGTACCTTAAGGCAGCTCTTCTTATGGCCTTGCGATCCTCCGCATTTGCCCTTGGGATACGACCCATCCTTGCAGTACTGCTCAATCTCAAAATACCATGGCAATTCCTCTTCATCTAAATTTCCTCAAGCTCAGCTAGCATGACTTGTTGCACTTATCTCTTACTAGCCCTTTCTTCTAAGGTTGTTCTAAGGTTTTTGAACCAAGGATCTTGGGGAGATGGAACATCCAGCCGTTGGACGACAATTGTCTCGGTCCGGCAATTCAGAGGGAAGGATAGAGACGAAGCTAGTGACGCCAAGGTGTCAGCCAGGATTCTGTGAGCGAGGAGTGTGGACATAGATGAGCTTGCGGAACTACCTTGCCAACAACGTGACCAGATCTTGATATGGTTTAAGCTTTGGGTCACGAGTGTGGTAAGTTGAGAGCACATGCCACAGAACAAGCTGAGAGTCTCCTATGATTCTAATGTGAGATGCACCTAAGATATAAGCGCACTTAAGACCAGCGAGGAGAGCTTCATACTCAGACATGTTATTAGTGGCGGAGAAGGTGAGTTGGAAAGCGATGGGGATAGTAATACCCTCTGGGGTGAGCAGTACGGCTCCAATGCCCTGTCCCTGAGAGTTGAGCGCACCATCAAAATGGAGGGACTAGAAGGGATCTTTGGAGATGACCGAGAGCTCTTCATCAGGGAATTCCACTCAGATGGAATCGCTATGAGGGAGTGGAAAATGGGCAAGGCGCTCGACGATGGCATACCCTTTGATGGCCTTTTGGATGACAAAAGAGATGTCGAATTGTGAGAGGAAGCTCTACCAGCGTGCAAGCCGATCAGAGAGGACAGGTTTTTATGGAAGATATCTGAGTGGATCCATCCTCAAGATCAGCTTGACCTCGTGGGCAAGAAAGTAGTGCTTGAGCATTTGGACTACCCACACGAGCACGGCGTAGGTTTTGTCGGCAGTGGTGTACTTGGATTCAGTGGTGTTGAAAGCTTAGAAAGATAGTATGCTGCCCTTTCTTTTCTAGAAACATCATGTTGCACAAGGACAGCACCTAGGGAGTCCTCAGTGACTGAGAGATATAGGATTAGTGGTTTCCGGGTACAGAGGGTTGCAAAACTGGGGGATTCATGAGATACCTCTTCAAATCATCAAAGTCTTCTCGGCACTTGTCATTCCATTCGAACTTTGCCCTCCTTTCAAGAGGTCATAGAATGGGCGGCATCTTTGTGAATGCTGTGATATGAATCTTCTAATGAATTGCAGATACCCAATCAAGCCTCTTAGTTGTGAAATGTTCTTTGGAGGTGGCATTTCCGCTATAGCCCTGGCCTTGTTTGGATCAATCTCAATCCCCCACTTTCTAACTATAAAGCCTAGCAACTTTCCTGATGATACCCCGAACACACGCTTCTTCGGATTCATTCTCAGCTTATACTCCCTTGACCTTTGCAACACCTTGGCGAGGATCTCGGGGTGTTCTCTCATGGTTCTTAACTTCACCAAGATGTCATCCACGTACACTTCTACATAGACATGCATCATATAGTGGAATATGGCCACCATCGCCCTTTTCTAGGGAGCCCCAGCAATCTTTAACCCAAATGGCATGACTACATAACAGTACGTTCCCCAAGGTGTAGTGAAGGATGTTTTCTCTTGATCTTCAGGAGCTACACGGATTTGGTTATAGCATGAATATCCATCCATGAATGAGAGGGTCTGATACCCAGCGGTGTTATCAATTAGCACATCGATGTGAGGAAGCAGGAAGTCATCTTTTAGACATGCCTTATTTAAGTCCCGGAAGTCAATACAGATTCTGACTTTTCGTCCTTCTTCATGACTGGGACTATATTCGCCACCCATTTGGATAAAGCACTACCTTGATGAATCTAGCCTTATGAGTTTATCTACCTCGTCCTTCATCTTCAGGGCCATAAGTTGGTGGAACCTTCTGAGTTTCTTCTTTATGGTCTTTGCCCCTTCTTTCAATACAAGTTGGTGCTCCACTAATGAGGGGTCTAGGCCGGGTATGTCCTCATACGACCAGGCAAAGGTATCCTTGTACTCCCTCAGAATTTGCACCAGTTCCTCTTCTTCATCAGGAGGGAGGTTTTTCTGAAATAATCACTATCCTAGGATCTTTGACTGTTCCAAGATTGACTTCCATAGTAGGTTCGTCCACTGCCATTGTAGGTTCATCAAATCTTCTTACGCCACTTGCGTACATCTCGGCAGTGTCATCTACTTTGCCATCCTCTTCATCGATCGGGTCCTCATCATTCATGATTTCATAGACACCAAATCCATCGTCTACGAACACCCCATCCTGCTCAATCTCTTCTTCTAACACCAACGCATCCTTTGTGAACTCCTCTATTAACAATAGCGCCTAGCATCGCCGAGCTAACTCTTGAAGGTATCTTCGGGGAATGGCCTTGCCCCGTTGCTTCCTAGGGTGACGTTTGGACTTGGCGGGCACTGGGTTGACTGACTCTCTACCCTAGACTCCTAGACTAAGACTAGAGTCTTCTAACTTAGACGATCCTAACTGGCTAGACGACTCTACAGGACTAGGGGAGGACATGGTATCCTCGAAGAGGATGGCTCCTATGAACGAGCGAGAGGGGAAGCCCCAGTGAGGGGTGCCCCTGATCAGGAGGGTGAAGGAGGTATGCCGGCTCCTCGACCTCAATGTGCATTGAAGATTGGCATTTTTTTGTAGATCGGGATCAGTGGAGAGCATGCAGCATGAGAGGGTGATCTCGTGGTCGCTCGGATCAGATTGTAAAGCAGAGAGGACTGCAGGTGGGAGATCAGGAGTGAGGATGCTGCGCACAGCTGTCAGGAGTTGGGGAGACAGCGAATGAGTAAGGAGGGAGGGGATGAAGGAATGAGGCTAGGGAGAAGAGAACGCAGGAGTGATGGATGGATGGCCAAGCACGTACCCTCCAGAGCTCGTCTACAGTCTTCCCTTCCTCGTAGGGGATGTCTGGCTCTCCCACGTCAGTGGTGTCGCTCATCAATTACCTCTTGGATGTGATGGAGGTGGGTGGATCTAGCAGTTCGGCTATAGCTGGCGGCCATATTATCTCATCTTCCCAAAACAAGTGACTGAAGGCTATAGTGATGTCTTCTATATCAAACCAGCAGTACCATTCAGCCTTTGGGTCCCCTGTCTTCCTTTTCTTTCCTAGGCGGAGTGTTTCTAGCGCCCTATATGTGAGCATGGGGGCCACGTGCCTAGAGAAGTTCCTGCCATGTATATCATATTGTGACAGTTCTGCCTCAACCACCACAGTGTTATACCCAGGTTGGGTAGGGCCTCTAACAAAGTGACACCAGAGTGTCCATGTGAGCGGTTGGCAGTCGGTCTTGAGAGTGGATGTGCTAGTTGACCATGGCTTGGACTTCTCCCTGTAGCCTAGTCCCCAATGGATTTTCATCATTATGTCTGGAATAGGCTGGGTGATGCCTTGCAGTTCTGCCCCTAGGCCTTTGCCTTCTTCATAGCCCAGCTTCATCATGATCTGCCACCCCTTAGTGTTTAGTGGCTTCTTCCTTTTGACTGCATTTACATGTGCATGACCGGCCTCTTGTTTGGAATGGAATGAGTAGGCCCAAGGATAGTTGATGTCCAGCACCGAGACAATAGGCTTATTGGTGGGCCACACAGCTGGGAGTAGTGTGTCATGGATGGCATCAACTGTGTGGGCAGTGGCTATGCTTCTGACTTTGATCACTCGTCCTTGGAAGGGAAACTTTAGGCATTGGTGCGCAGTGGACGGAACAACTCTCAGCGCTTCTAACCATGGATGCCCAAGGATGGCCTTGAACATGGGGTCGATTTCAAGTACATAGAAATCGACAGTGACGGCCAGGCCCCAGTTCAGCTTGTACCGTTACCATGCCGTGACAGGATCTCCTAGAGTTGTCATACGCTACTATGGTGGTTGGCGTTGGTTTCAACAACCTTTCTGACACATCGTAGGCTCTCTAGGTACTAGTGAGTAGACATTTATTGACGGCCCAGTGTCGACCAATGCTGCCCCTACTACCACATGGTTGATGACTAGGGTAACACAGAGCGGGAGCCTCCTGGCTTCTGGGGGTGCTAGTTCATTTTCGGCAAAGGTGATGGCCGGCCGACGAGTCACCATTGCCAGTGCACTTGGTAGTTTGTCGGCAAGCATGTCCTCGTTTACCACTACTTTTGCAAGAAATTTCTAAATGCTTCTTGATGTTCCTTGGATCGCTTTATCAATTCCAGTATGGAGATTTTAGCTGGCACATGATCAAGATGCTTGAGGATATCATAATGTGTAGCGGGTAGCAGCTCAATCACCCCCTTGTCTTGTGGTTGCTGCTGAGATTGTTGCTGAGGTGGCTGAAGGACCTATTGGGGAATGCCTTGGCTGGTGGAGGTAGTGGAGATGGGTGGATACGGGCGACGGAAGACCCGTCCGCTTTGCAGGGTAGTTGGTTGGGTGGTGGGTTGTCTGGTGGAGGATAACGTGGCGGCGGAGGGTTGATTCAACCCAGGTGGTGGCAAGATGACAGGTGTGAGAGTGGTTATGACGGGTGGTGGTAGCATGGAGACAGGTGGAGCAAGGGATGTGGTAGGTGGTAGGATAATGGATGGCACAGCGACTGGCGCGGGTGTTGAGCCAATGGGCAGTATTATGGCGTTGGCCTGGGAAACTAAAGGAGGGATTGATTGGGGAGCTGTGTTGGCTGATTGTATTGTTTGGGATTGCTGAGGATACTAGTGGTTAATGGCCATCATATGCTGGACATCGGGTTCATCATCATACGTCCAGTTCGCTTGAGGAGGGTGGTGGTGGACGATAGGATTCACTTGGGCAGGTTGCTGTGGTGGATTGGGAGCTGGCGGGTGGTTCGGCAAGGGGTTATGGACAATCCCCAGGTCTTGCAATGGCTATTGTTGCTGTTGTTGTTGTTGAGGGGGTGGTTGGCGTTGTTGCCTCTGTTGTTGCTGCTGCCGCTGCCTTTCTTTGATGTCTCCGATCACTTGTCGGAGAGCTGTCCAGTTCAGTCTGTTCTGTTCATGCAGATCATATACTAGGTCTTTGAATGTGAAGCACTGCTCAATAGTATGACCCGGCTGCCGATGGAACATGCAGTACCTTGCCTGGTCCACACTCGGATTGAATGGCCTTTTCGGAGGGAGGTTGATGGCATCTGTGGAGACCGAGGTCAAGAAGATGTCAGAGAGTGTCTTAGGGAGTGGTGGGTACTTAGTTCTCCTTGGACCTAGGGGACGCCTTTGTTGGGTGCCATCAGGAGGTGGTACTTGGTTGTATTGGGGCTGCTGGCCTTGTGGAGGATTGGTGCGATTTTGACCTTGGGCAGTGAAAGGTTGACAATTGTTGCTCTGGCCGGCAGGGTTGAATGCACTCACCTGCTCATTTACTTGGACACCCTTAGTCATCGGTCCTTGAGGTTTTCTTTGGAAACGAGACTTTTGAGGTTCGAACATGGAGTGTATGGGAGAGTCTTTGAGTTAGGTTTGGATGAACCGGGCGCGACTGTAGAGCTGGTGCATGGTGGTGATATCATTCATTGCTAGGATGTTTTTATAGGCAGGGGTTGCATTGGCAATGATAATTTTGACCTTTTCTCCCTCTGGAAGGTATCTAGGGACTCGTGTGGCCATTTGCCTCCATCTATCAGCATATGTAGCGAAATCTTCATCGACTTCATCCTTTCAGCCATGAGATCCACAAGAGAGTATTCTGGCCCAACTCTGTCTTGAAATGTTCAAGGAATTTCCCCTTCACCGTGGCGAAGTCCTATGCATCCTCGGGTAGCAAGAATAAAACCAATCTAGTGCAGGCCCGTCCTGTGACCGGCGGAATAGATATGCCATCAAGCGGCAGTCATGCTGATAGGGTGCGGACTCATAGATGAAATCCTTGACGTGAATATAGGGATTGCCAGTGCCATTGTACTTGCGGTACTTTGGGAGTTCGGATGGAGATGGGACCCACAAGCCTTTGAAGATAGGCATGTGAACATCATGGTGCTGCCTAGGGTCGACCTGCCTTCGCAGCTCTTGGAGTTCCTTCTTGATGGATGCCCACTCAGACATCATGTCAGGAGCGGCGGAGGGTTGAGCATACAAGGAAGAGGCACGAGATGCCGGCCTGGCACGTGGCTCAAGCATTGGTGGATGGCAAGGGAGATATGGTGGAGATTGGGGCCTCGACTCACATGGATGGTAGTGCTCAGATTAAAAGGGAGTGAATCGAATGGCCCGCGGCTGGATGGGAGTGTTGTCTGCTGGTCCCGTGACAATGCTGGGGCCGGAGGTAGATGCCATGGGGCAAGAGGCGCCCGCTCGGGGTGAGGGCGAAGAGGCGGCCTTTCCTTTAAGGGCCGTCATGAGATTCTGGATTTGAGACTGATCAAGCTGAGGAATTAGGCACATGAGTTGAGCAGCTTGATCATCTGCATGAGGAGAGTGGACAGTTTGTGACGGGCCACCATCGTCGGGGCGTTGACTTTCACTATTGTGGACTGTAGCGACCCAGGGCCGGGTCGATTCCTCGAGGAGATCATGAGGAAGAGATTCCTCATAGTCATGGGTGGTGTAAAATGCCGCATCCTGATTCTCATCACCATAGACTGGGTTCAAGTAGGACTCCATATCTAGAAAGTGGGTGCACCAAAATAAGGAAAGCCTATCCAGACCTAAGAGACACCCTAACCTAAATAGACACTTACTTTCCTAAACAAACACTCCTATGCAAACAAAAGAAAGAGAAAATGTCTCACCCAAAGCAAGCAGTTCGCAATGATGATGGCTTCTTTTATTTGGTTCCAATTTACCTTGTAATGGTTTGATCTTTTTAGCGAGTTCCCTTAAAGGAAAGGTTTCCTAAAGGGAGAAAGCTTCCAACATCGGGTATGACTAGGATTTCTCAAACTTACTAATGAATGAATCCTAACTCTAGGTGGCAACAGGTACAACAAGCCCGGTGGCCATGTGGGAATCAACGGTCAGCGAGGACTTACGGAGGCCCTCAAGTGAGTGCTCTCGTCAGACACAAGGAGTATGTGGCCGAGAGAGCGGGCGTCGCCAAGGAGCACAACCTAAACTAAAATATGGAAATATGTATGCACTCCCTATGTGCACCGGAGTGCATGCAAAGTCTAGCCTAGAACTAACAAAATAGAAATCAGGTAGATCTGCTCTCAGAAGCAGAAGGTGATACTCTTCTTGTCGCGACCTTGATCGCGACAGGACGCTTATCGCGTTCCTATTCACAGTGGACAGAGTTCAGACGGTACCTGATTATGCATGAAAATTCAAACAACCCTATAACATGAAGGACTGACAAAATCTCACAGGCATGTAACAGGCATCAAACAACTTAGAGCATGGATGGAGTACTTGAATTAAACCCAAAAACACAGAAGAAGATGGAATTAGGAGTAGTGACCTGATCGCGACAACCTCCCTATCGCCTCCAAGATCGCGACCGTTTCGACGTCGCCTTCTCACCCAGAACAGTAGAACTCAAAACAACAGTAAAATAAATGGGAAAACACGGAATCTAAAGATAGACCACACACAGGACAGACTAAAAACGATAGGGAAAGATAGCAACAAGCACGATAGGCACTAGAAGTCCCACCATGATTTCCAAAAGGTGTAATCACGAGATTTGCTCCCCAAAGATGATGATTAAAAGTAAGGAAAAGGACCATGATCGCCACCAAAGCAGTTGCAAAGAGATGTATGATGAGCAAGAAAGGGTGCAGAAGGGTACCTGGTCCTGTGAATGCGATAGGCCCGCCGTCGCCTTAATGTGAACGCGACGATGGAGGTGCCACTTTCTGGTCTTCTGAACGCGACGCACGGACTATCACCTTCCTTAGATCGCGACCAAATTGTTGTTGCCTTCTGCTCCAGAAGATGAAGACTGTGGGTTTCTTTCTTCCTGCTCCTCAGCCGGCCAAGGGGCAAGAGCCTCGTGCTGCTACTGTCTTCTAACACGTGTCAACAAGATCAAAATAATAAAACACCCATTAGAAATTCATTTTATGTAGAATCTATCCCCAAACAAAGAGTAATCATGAACTAATTGGGAGGAACTCACGTGGGGTGGGTTTGAACCCCTTTGGTGATTAAAGACGATGTGTGTGTGGTGTTCTAATGCAAATCTACGAAAAGAAATCAATCTAACATGCATGCATGAAGAGAAAAAAATAAAAATGGAAATAGAGAAAGTGTAGATGAGGAGAAAATGCCCTAGGGGGCACTTCTGGTCATATGGAGGCTGAGAGGTCTTTTGTGAACTCGTAGCTCTCAGGGAGAGGAAGAAGCAGATGCGGCCTCGCCCTAAACGGTGCTCTATGAAGGGATTTATACCGCATTATTCTGAACGGGCTGAGAGGAGAATAATAGGCGATGGTTCGAATTTGGGTAGGTGTACTTGGGCAAGGGGAATTAGAACTCGGAAAGGACGTTCTAAAGTGGGTCTCCTCCAAATTTGGAAGGATTTAGACGCCTCTAGACCCACTAAAAGTCGGACTATTCATCAATAGCAAGGGTCCAAGTCGGGTTAGGAAAGGGTACATTGCATGGAAACCAGAACACGACGGGCTCCTTGTCACCATCTGGTCGCGACGCCTCGATACGTCGCCTTCCATAGAAGGAAACCTTTTAAGCATTTTCTGGCGATTTTTTAGGGAATTAAAATGCCAAATTAGAATGCGACGTATCGAGGTGTCACCTTCTGAAGATGATCGATTCTAGCTTGAAGGCAAGTCGATGTGAGTATGAACGCGACATGAAGGGTGTCGTCTTTTGAAGATGAATGCGACTGGGTCATTGTCGCCTTCCGAAACTTTCAGCATATGGCTTATACAAGAGTATCTAATCTCCTCGCACGGGTATCAGATTGACGTGCAGTTTGAAGCGCTGGACTCCTAACTCAGAGAGCTATGAGATAATGATGAAGACTGATTGATGTCACTAGGAAGAATCCTGCAGGGCGATGAACTAATGAAAGGATAGCATGATCGTATAAATCCAGCTAGGCGACGATGAGCCAACGTGGGGCATCAATGGTATGACAAGGAATTTGGCTCCACTTCTGGGCCAGAAATGGGTGTCTAAAGCGGTAACGCCAGTCGATATTCAACTTCACCAACCCTTGTGAGCACTTCGAAAGGGCCATTGAATCTGGACTTAACTTCCCTTTGACTCCAAACCTTTGAATTCCATGAGTAGGAGATACTTTTAAAAGCACATAATCTCCCACTTGAAAATCTAAGTTTCTCCTTCTCCTGTCGGCATAGCTCTTCTATGTGGATTGAGCAATCTTAGGCGATCCCAAAAACCTAAATCTGTCTGTGCCTAACCATTGTTGTTCTCCAACTTCATTCCAGCATACAGGTGATCTACAACATCTTCCATATACTGCTTCAAATGGAGCCATCTTTATACTTGCATGATAACTATTGTTATAGGCGAACTCCATTAAAGGCAATTGCTCATTTAGTAGCCTTCAAAGTCTATTGTGCAAGCTCTTAACATGTCTTCCACAATTTGATTGGTCCTCTTAGTTTGTCCATTTGTTTGTGGGTGAAATGCAGTACTAAAATTGAGTTTAGTACTAAGTGCAGTTTGCAGCACCTTCCAGAAATGACAAGTAAATCTTGGGTCACGATATGAGACTATTGATGATGGAAATCCATGAAGTCTCACAATATCCTTCACATAGAGAGCGGCTAACACGTCCACATCCCACTTACTCTTAATTGGCAGAAAGCGTGAATACTTGGTTAGTCTATCAACAATGACCCATATGGCGTTGAGTCCACCATGAGTCTTGGGAAACCCATGATGAAGTCCATGCTAATGCTTTCCTACTTCCACTCTAGGATTTCTAAGGGTCTGAGCACACTTATAGGGCACCCGTGTTCTGCCTTCACTTTTTTAGAAGTGAGACAATGAGCAGCATGCTCAGCTACTTCTCTTTCATGTTTGGACACCAAAATGTTTTTTTCATGTCTTGATACATCTTGGTTACACCAGGGTGAATAATGTACTTAGTCTTGTGAGCTTCATCCATTAGCTTTATCTTTAGTTCTTCATTATCAGGCACACAAGTCTTATCATGAAATAGTAATCTTCCATCTTCAGTGATGGATAAATCTTGTCTGTCTGCAATAGTTTCCTTGGCACAAACCAAAAATGGATCGTTTGCTTGTTGATATCTGATCTCATCAAAGATGTTTGGTTGTATTATGAGGTTAACAACCAGTACCTGGTCTCTCCTTTGCTCAATATTTATGTCTAGTTTGGCAAATTCTTCTAGAAATTCATCTCGCCCATAACTAAACAAGAGAAGAATGCCACGGGCTTCCTGCTAAGTGCATCAGCTAAAGCATTACCCTTGCCAGGGTGATATTGAATCTTGAAGTCGAAGTCCTTAAGGTACTCCAACCATTTGTTCTGTCTCATGTTGAGCTCCTTCTGAAAGAACAAAAACTTCAAGCTTTTATGATCTGAGTAGACAGTAAATCTTTCTCCGTATAGATAGTGTCTCCAGATATTGAGTGCAAAGACTACATCAGCCAACTCTAGATCATGTACAAGATAGTTGACCTTATGAGTCTTCAATTGTCTAGACAAAACGGCTATCACTGTTTCCTTCTACATCAATACACAACCTAGACCGATTCTAGATGCATCAGTATAAACTGAGAAACTTTCCTCCTCTATAGGAAGGATGTGAACTAGGGCAGAGGTTAAACACTCATTCAATGCTTGAAAACTTTTCTCACACTCCTTACTCCAAATACAAGGATTCTCCTTTCGAGTAAGGCGATTGAAGGGTACAACGATCTTGGAGAAGTCTTTTATGAACCGCCTATAATAACTAGCCGGTCCCAAAATGTTTCTGATGTCAGTGACACTAGTCGGTCTTTACCAACTAAGCACGACTTCAACTTTGGAGGGATCGACCGAGATGCCATCCTTGGAGATGACATGCCCCAAGAAGGACACTTCTTCGAGCCAAAACTCGCACTTGCTTAATTTAGCATAGAGCTTGTTGTCTCGCAAGATCTGCAGGGCAATCCTTAGATGCTCTTCATGTTCCTCTTTGGTTTAGGAATATATAAGGATATCATCAATAGATACCACGATGAATTTGTCGAGGTATGGTCGATAAATACTGTTCATCATTTGCATGAAAGCTGTAGGAGCATTGTTTAAACCAAACGGCATAACAACAAATTCATAATGTCCATACCTACTCTTGAAAGCCATCTTATAGATATCTTGATCTTTGATTCTCATCTGAAGATATCCAGACCTAAGGTCGATCATGGACAAATATCTAGCTCCAGATATCTAGTCAAAGAGTTCATCGACTTGAGGCAATGGGTACTTGTTCTTCATTGTCAATTGGTTCAATTGCCTATAGTCGATGCATAACCTCAGTGTAGCACCCCAAAATATTAGTGATTTAAAAATAATGAATAAATTGAAAATAATAGTTTAATATTTATCAAGGTGGTTAAAACATACGCGCCTTGATCGTATGTGTGAAAGGTGCGATTAAAATGAAATAAATCCCTTAGTTAGTCTCCTAATGAGAAAAGACAATTAGTGGATAATTGTTGGGCCTATCAAATGCTCTTAGCCTAAAGAACAAGAATCCAACAAGAAGAAATCTCCAAAATTCGTAACCCTAATAGAGCAGGAAATAGAAAGGGGCAATTAAGGAAAAAGCTAAGGCAATAATTAGACATACATAGAAACCCAAATTCGTGCCTAACCATACTAAGAGGTTTCCTAATAGCTCACATACTCTAAATGGGATGGGAATTCCTCAAACAATGAAGGGATCATACTAAGACCGCAACCCTTATTTCCTAGACTTATTAGGACTCCCAAACACCCTAGATCATTAAATACTCTTCCTAAGACCCCTGGGGATGAGTTTACCATTAGTTAGGGTTGTAAGGAGGACTACTTGAGCACCAGAGGAGGAGGAGAACTCCCCCAACTAGAGCCATCTTCCCTTACTGCCATTCTGCATTGACCTACAGAAGACCTTGCTTAGCATCGATCAAAAGTAGGTCAAACTTGAACAAATCATACACAATGTTAAAGTTCATTGAGTCTACTTTCATATGCACTTGTTTTCCCCAATTTCCATCGAGCATGCATCGTGTCTTAAGCATTTTTCAAGAGTCGTGCATGAGTAGGGCTTTTAGTGTTCACGCCATATTTTCACATCTCGAGACCAAATTAGGTCAACCTAAAACCATAGTTCTCTTCTACTCATTGTCCTCTACACTTTTCATGTTCAAAGTTTTATCCAAGGACCTCTGTGTTGCTAGTTATAGGTCAATCATGAGGACTGCACCGTTTACACCATTTTCATGCAAGATCCATAAACGCGATCACTCCAGTGGTCGTGTACTTCATTGCATGAACACGACGTACTAGCCCGTCGCATTCACCTGAAAGGCAACTGAACACCCTGTCGCATTTATGAGTTTGACCTAACTGCTTTGTCACATGAGACTGTGTGCCGCTTGGACTTCAGTTCCCGTCTAGAATGCGACGAGACATGCCGTCACGATTTGACTAGTTTTCCTGCCCTTGCCTTTCGCACCGTTTTTATATTCAGATTTTTTAAAACACCTCATCAATGCGATGTATCAAACCTTCACGATTTAGGATTGTCGCGACTCGTCAGCTGTCACGTTATGAAGGCGACTGACAAGGCCATCACGTTTTAATGGTCATTGCGACATATCGACCTGTTGCGTCTTGAAGGTGATGGACATGTCCGTCATGATTTGCTCTTTTACAGTGTACTTGTATTTTTGAACCATGTACGGTCCTCTCAAGTGCGATGACTAAACCCGCCACGAATTAGAGGCCAACCTAAGACCTGTTCTTACAGTATAAAGTGTTAGTTTTGCATCTTATGGTCATAGTATACATTACACAGTCGGCTAGTGGCTTAAAACCAGTTAACCCATGAGAAAGGCATAACAACCTAAAAGCTTATTCTAATTATTCTTAATTGCTTGATGTATTTTTGCTATGATTAATTGTTCATCTTGCTGCTCTAGCTTATCAAAGTGAATGAGTATTCTCTTAAAACATTGCAAATCATGTTGAGATAAGTGCATGTTCAGTATTGTGTCATCATATTGCTTGCTTTCCGCTTGCTTTAAACTAATGGATTGTGGATTGAGACATGTTCTACACTACACTCTTGCACTCATAGGCAGCCCTTCTTAGGGGATTGGAAACTCTCCGTCGGTCATTCCATAACGATAGACTAGTGACTTTTCCTCTAAGACCTCCGTAAATCTCCGTACTCCGTGGATTTTTTCATGGAGATCGAGTTGGTTGTACCATTGAAGTCCCCTGGAGATAGCGTGCACTTCCTCTCTCGTCTCGTTCTCGTGAGTGTGACTTTATAATCTTGGACTTAAGACATTAATGTAAAGATTTAACTAAAGTGTAAATAGAACCATTATGCTGCCAAAGTGCTCTCTTGACTATTGTTATCATGAAATCATGTTCACTTGACTTATCTTCTTGAAATCATCATGAACATCATATTGAATTGTTACATCTTGAAATTCTTGTCATTGGCCATGATTGATTGTGGGTATCTACATTTGAAAATAGTGAGATGTAGATCGGGCATGATGAGTGTCCAAGGACTCCAGTCTAGACCCAATGACGGAGAGTCATAAATATACTGTTAATCATGGGGTATAATGATTACTAGCGTTGCATCTGCGCTGGGAGTACTTATGTGTTGAATGCTAGATACACTAAGCACATACACGTGTCCTAGTGTACGTTCCAAGGTGGCATAGATCCTTAGTAAACATTAGTGTATGTGCCTAATTCATGTTACATGATAAAAGTTCTTGCTCGTGCGTGCTTGCTTGCTTGCGCGATATAGCTATCCTGCATTCTTGCAAATATTGATATCTTGCGTGCTTGTACATACTGCTCTACTGCTAGTTCTTTCTTGTTATATCCTTCTAGATCTTGTTCAATCATTAATGTTAAACCTATCTTGTTCACATATCGTGTTTAATTGTATTTATCGTACATGCATATCTAGATATTCGTACTTGCCTGGTTCCAAATTGCTAATCAATTATATCATTGCCCGCACATTGAGATATAAATCCTATTGGGCTAGTTTGCTCATTACCTACCTTTCAACATCATAGGTTACATTGAGGAAGTAGCGAAAGGACAAGACTATGAGGGGAATGCATCAGAGTGATGAGCATGTTCCAACCTTAGTGTTTATCATCAGTTTACTTGAGAGTAGTTGATGTGGTAGACTGCAGGGTTATATGTAATTTTCCCTATATTGAGTCTTAGTCCAGTAGTTCAACAATGAAAGAGTTGTATTAGTTTTATTTTGAAATAAAGTGTTTGAGATTTAGAATACAGGCTTAGTTGTATTCATTATTTGGGCCCTATTATTTTGCATGTGTTGTACACATCTACTGCTCGCTAGCTAGAGGCTTATTTGCTGACTGCTCAAGTCTCGAAATATCGACTTTAATTCTCCAAATATTTCCACTGCGTAATTCTCGAGATGTGACACTCATGGTTCCATCCTTCTTCTTGACAAATAGAACAGGTGCTCCCCATGGGGAAGTACTTGGTCTAATGAACCCTTTTTCTAATAACTCCAATAGTTGTACATTTAGCTCCTTTTACTAGGCAGGTGACATCCTATACGGTTGATGTGACACCGGTGCAGCTCTAGGGTTCAAATTGATAGAGAAATTTACATCTCCTTATGGGGGAATTCTTGGCAGCTCATCGGGGAAGACGTCAGGGTAGTCTTGAACTATGTGTATGTCCTCTATCTTGAACCCTTCCTTTCTAGTTATTACAACCGCAAGGAAAGCAATACAACATTTCCTTATCATGTTGTGGGCTTATATGGTAGAGACTAGTGACATTTGTCTCCTATGCCTAATTCCCGTGAATGACACCTTAGGGAATCCACTAAATAAAATCATCCTTTTTCTACAATCAACACTGGCTCCATAAGTGGATAGCCAGTCGGCTCCAAAAATCACATCATAGCCTTCCATGGGCATACACACTAGGTCTGCTCTTAGATTGAGTTCTCCAATCATCACATCGATTAATGCAAAATATTTGTCTAGTTTTACTTTCTCTCCCAGTGGTGTTGTGACAGGGAATTCAAAACCCATAGAAACAAGTTTAATATTCAGAGTATCAGCAAAGTTTTGAGATATTAACGAATGTATAGTATTAGTATCAAACAAAACAAATGTTGATTGGGAGAAAACTAGTAATGTACCTTCTACCAATCCTCCTTCTTCAGTGGCTTCCTCATCTTGCAGGGCTTGCACCGTAGTGTGGACGTTTTGGTTTTCTGATCTGATGGATCCCCAGAACGTTGCTCCCTCACGGCGTGTGTGTTGCGCTAGCCGGTTGATCCATCCTTGTCCTCCTTTAGCGTTGACTCCCATTTGATCGGGTTGACTGAGAAAGAGAAGAAGGAGACAAAGAAACAAGCAAGTAAATGAATGGGGTGTGATCGCCAGGTCCTTACTTGTGCCCAAGGAAGTGTTCGGATCGTGCTGATGACGTGGCCTCGTGAGCGGTTGATGGGAGGACGCTGACTTTCTCCCCTTCGGCTGGCCAAAAGGAAGAAGCTCCACAGTGTTGCTGAAGGTGTTCTTGTGACAAATAAAGCTCTGTAAGACTTTAATGAAGTGCGATGAGTGCTCAGAAGTAAAAGAGAATGACCCAAAAGGTGAGCCCCATACTGGCTGTGGGCTTGAGAAAAGGGGTGGTCAAGTGCTATGACCACCCTTCTTCCCTTCATTTTTGGTTTAGAAAATCCCTTTTGGTGTGTGGGAGTGTGCACTACGTGCTTGATGTGTGTGTGTGGAGAGTGACTAGCATGCAAGATTAAAGGAAGAAGAATGGAAAGAGAAGAAGAATAGGGAGAAGATTCTCATTTGCAGATGCTTGTGGCTACTTGGTGGACTCCTATAGCTCGTGGTGAAGCCTCCTGGTCGCTCCAAATGATGAGATGTAGAGAGGATGAAAGGTGGAAGCTCTCAAGGCTCAAAGTGGCATTTCTCTCTCTTCTCTCAAGGCATCAAGGCTTCAGCTCATCCAACATCTCCCCCCTCCTTAGAAGGCTGAGTAGCTTCATATATAGGAAGTGGGGGTGAAGCTAGGGAGCATAGGATGCTCAAGTACGAGAAAACACACTTGAACATGTGGCAATCCAAGTGGAAAGGCTTGGCCAATGAGGAGGGGCCACATAGGACTTTTACTAGGTCAAGGGGGGTGCCAAGGTGGCCGATTTGCCCATTGGAAACGGCCCCATGCATTGCATGGCCGAGGTAGGGGCGCAAGTAGGTGAGATTCTGAGACACTTCCGTGGAATAGGTAAACACAGGTTGATGTCAATCGATGCTGCCGCCCAGCTCATGTAGACGTCAACCTATGTTGACGTCAACTTTAGTAAACATCAAAGGTGTGTGCCGTCAACCTGGGGTAAACGACAATCGATGTTGACGTTAACATGGGATCTGAGGTGAGTCAACAAGTAGTCAAACAAGTCTTAATGGGCCATGGACCATGAGGGGATAGGCCAAATCTCGCGTCTACAAATGCCCCTCGGAGACTCCGATCTTGCAAGGGAGTGGAGCGGACTGAAAGGTTGGTGTCTCAGTAAACAAAGGACTCAGAGATTTGATAAAGGGTCATCCTCGAGGATAAGAATTCTAGCAAGCCACCTGAAAGATTTAGGCTAGAAGCAAGTAATGAATCGACTGAGAGACAAGTGTGTGGATGGGGGGGTGATCTACCCGTGTAATTACAACTGCAACCCAATGGTAGGGTTCCCGGCATTGCCAAGTAGGACTTTGACTAGTTTCTGGTGTTGTCCGAGTCAAAGGAGTCGTAACATGATGGTTGAATCAAGGAAATCTCACAACCGAAGTCCGTCGGGACCTGCTGACATAATCAGGACGTTTGTCTAATCAGAGGGTTGTGAAGACAAAAGGGATTCATTGTACTCTCAAAGGATCATCAAAGATTCTAACTGGAGTCTTTGTTTGGAAGGCTGGAAATCCATAATTAAGCTCATGAGTGGCGAAAGGTTCACATGAACTCAATAAGACTGGTGGACTGAGATGATAACTTGGTGATGTACACGGTGGGACTATTTGAGGTTATTTGGAGAATGGTCAACAAAGGCCGATATCAACTTCTATATTCAAGAAGGCAGTGCTGATTTGGTTAGCCACTTGAGCTGGGTGCCACAGTGATTGAGGAAAATCTCCTCTCTTTTTTTTGAGTTAATAAGAGAATGCTAGCAGTGAAATCCTAAATGCATGTTGGTGTGGGTTTCCTATCTAAAATGCACGGTAGAACCAGAGGAAATTTCTAAGGCCAAACAAATAACTGGGAGATCGCAAACCCGTCACAGTTTTTGGTAAAGGGGAACTCTGGGTTCACAGTCACCAAGTTATTTGCCTCTGGTGACTAAACCTATGTTAGACATACCTGTACAACACTCAAGGTCGCATGAGTGCTCCCGGATTTGAAACATCATCCATGCTTAAATATCCTGCAGAAGAACTTGAAACACTAGATGAGAAATAATGGCCATATAATGAGAGGGCTTTGAAAATTTGCGAAGGTTGACATCAACCCCGATTGCCATCACTGCATAGTTGATGTCAATATAGTATGTCGTCTACAAAAGTTAACATCTACATATGTTGCCGTCAATAGTGCAGTGACGTCAAACGATGTTGGTGTTAACCTGTCAGCAGATAAAACTGAAAAAATTACAATTGGGAGGCCATTAGGACTCTTCCTTCTTCAATCTCCATCCTCCCTTCCTCAACTCTGACCCAGAGACCTTCTGAACAACCTACAGCAAGTTTCTATGGCCTCTACATCAACTAGAACATCTACAAGCATGAACCCAGGTGTGTTAAGCGAGGTTCCGGGGCATCTGAGCACCCGACTGGCCAATGGAGAGGTACGTAGAGTCTGTTCTTGCTCTTCTACTTCCTAAAAACGCCCCAAACTCCTTCTCATGGTGCTTCCTAGATGTGCAGGATGTGTCCACCTTCCAAACCCAGGGCCAAGTATGGGCCATCTCCTGGCTTATTAACCTTGTGAACGCATTGACAATTGACATGAGGATCTACATAGGAGCGTGGAACCTGAGTTTCATGGTCGTTTTGGCCAAGAACATGAAGGATATGTGGTGGGGGGTGGGGGGGGGGGGGGCTCTGGGAGCATTAGTGGAGCGCTGGCACCCACACACCCACACATTCATGTTCCAGGGATTCGAGGCAACCATGTTGTTGCAAGAGGTGGAACTATTTCTAGGCTGAAAACACTGCCTGGAGTATGATGCTATGACCCCTCTTCTCCCGTGGGAAAAGATTCTGGTAGACATTCTGCAGGACAAGAAGGAGGTGCTAAGAATGACGAACAAGAACATGATCTTCCTGGACCAACAACCATGGTGGTTGATCCAGCATGTGAAAGAGATAGGCAGCGAGAGGGCGACTCATGGACTAACACTTTGCATTGTCGGTGTGTTCTTGTTCCCTACATGTGGTGATTTCCTTCTATATGAGCATGTGGGAATCCTATCTCTTTTGTGGCATGGGTAGTCACTTTCCCCTGCAGTGCTGGCACACCTCTACAAATCCCTCACTACAATGAGCCTAGGCGGACGCACATGTGGGAGCTTGTTTCTAATTTAGGTATGGATGGAGGCTCATCTAAAGTTTGACAATGCTGAGAAACAACCTACTGTAGACACCGATTTCTAGCCAATAAGCTGAGCCGAATTCCCTGCCACATTATTGACGCCCCACGTTGGCTCATCATTGCCAAGCTGGCTTTATCCGATCATGGTACCTTTCTATTAGTTCATCACCCTGGTGGGCTCTTCCAGGCCAAATCAATAAGTCTTCATTATTATCTCGTAGCTCTCTGAGCTGAGAATCCAACGCTTCAAACCGTGTACTAATTCGATTCCCATGCAAGGAGATCAAACACTTTGAATGAGTCATATACTAAAAGATCATGAAGGCGACAATGTCCCTATCGCGTTCATATTCAGAAGGCGACTCCTTCATGTCGTGTTCATGCCTCTATCGGTTGCCTCTAGGACATAATCAATCATTTCAAGAAGGCAACACCTCGATACGTTGCGTTTTTATTTAGCCTTTTAATCCTTGAAAATTCGCCAGAAAATGCTTCAAGACTTCCTTCTATGGAAGGCAACGTATCGAGGTGTCGCTACCTGGTAGCGACACTGAGCCTGTAAGACCCAGCTTCCCAGCTTCCTGTCCGGTGTCTTGGATGATTGGCCACTAACACGTCGAGGATGGGCTACGCGTTAGTGTCATGTCATGGGTGTCCGACGCGACAGTCATCCTTGTCGCGGCGAGGGTGTGGGTCATGTTCTTGTCACACCCGAATTGCCTGTCACGTTCTTGTCATGACCAGTCAACGGGTCATGACAGTGTTTGTCGTGTTTCACTGTTTAGTCGTCTGATACCTGTCAAGGTGGCAGGTGTGTCAATACAATCTGTCGGGTTGTCACGGCATCCCTGGGGGACGCATTCTGGTCATGTCCCGTTGACCAGTCGCGTTAAGGTCTTTAACGTGACAGGGCAGTCCATCACATCTTGGGTGCCAAAGGCTTAAGGCCTTGGCCGGCGACCCCTCCCCCCTCTTTCCCTCTTTCCCCTCTCTTCTCCCCCTCCAGCGGAGCTCCACCTCCCCCTCTCCCCTTTGAGTGTTTTAGGCCAAGAGGAGGGTCGTGCGTGGTGTCGTGGCATCGTGGAGCTTGCGTGGAGCGAGGAGGAGGTAGCCAATCCGACGTGAAGGGCCCTTACGGGTTCGGTTCTTCATTTGAGGTAGGCATTGCTTGAACCCTTCTCGATCCTGGTGGATTGGGAGCTCCTCGGGGTTTGTAGTTAGTGTTTACTGCTTTCCCATGCTCCCCTCCCTCGTGTGGTGGTGTTTGTAGCTCGTGGGCGGACCCGGGATTGAGTATCGCGTAGGTCTGGCTCTCTGCTGATGTCACGACCGCAGTGCGCATCGCGACACCAGAAGAGGCATAGGCTCAGTTGGGCGCGACCTTATCGCGACGCATTTGGCCATCGCGATAAGGATCGATGTCTCGACGTGCTTTCCTGTCGCGATGCTTTTCCCCGTCGCGATATGGCAGGTGTCGCGGTGCTCTTCCCCGTCGCGATGGTATCGTGACGGCCTAGCGGGACGTGACACTACCTATATTGCCTCGGGCATTTTCGTGGCCCCGGTTTGTGTGCCAGTGTGTGCCCCAGGGCAGGCTTTGCCCTTAGGACATTCAGGTGGGGAACGCAGCAGGTTGCCTCGCTGCGTTTAGTGACTGAAGGTGACACCTTCGTGGCCGTGTCTTGGAGATGGTGCCAGGAGGGTCGCATTTGTCTAATAATCGATTGACTGGTGATCAATTGATTATTAGCTGAGCGATAGGTTTTCTGTACTGTTTGGTGGTGTTCCGAGGTTCTGGCCCGCTCATGCGTGCCTTCGTTAGCCGACGGCCCTCTCGAGGGTCCGTGCGTGCCTTGTGCTTGCTGGGCTTGTCATGGGTTACAAGCCAGCAATTCGGCGTGGTTCTTGTTGTGCTTTCCCCACCTGTTCACCTGATGATTGGCACTTGAGGGCTTGTCCCGTTTAGATGTTGTCTCCGTTTCCTGGGACCCCCATCCTCGGTAGCCTGTTGATGGAGTGCTTCGGGCTACGAGCGTGCTCGAGTTGGCAACCGAGTTGGCGGACTCTAGAGCATAGAGGAAAATGAGGTTTGGATAGCGGCGATGAGTCATTTGTAGAGCTCTCTTGTCTGGGGCGGGACGCCAAGGTTGTTGAGGTGTTTTCTTCCTAGCACGGCCTGGATAGTCCTTTGTCCCACTGCCTCTCTTTTCGTTGGTTCCGGAGCCACGTAGTGGTGCTAGGCGTGGGGCCGAAGCTTGGCCAGGATACGGTGTTGCATGTGTTTGTGTGCTTCTATGGCGGCTCTGTCTCGCTCTTCCGTGGAGGGGAGGCAGGAGCTAGGCTGCCGAGCAGAGGGCGTGGACGGCGTGTCCCCCTCTTGGCTGCTAGCGGCGGTGGCTTGGTTTCTGTTGTTGTGACGGCATTTCCTCATGATGTTTCCAAGTGTTATCCGTTGCCTTCACTCGCACAGTGGTTATAACCTGGCCGTGCCTAGTTTCCGTGGGCATCATTGGTCTGGCCTTCTACAGATCGGTGCTTCTGGTTGTTTCCGCTTCGGTGTTCTCTCGGTTCCGTAGTCTATTTCTTGGGTGCCAATCTGTGATGGCAATAGCATGCGTGGTTTCCCGACCTCGTAGTGTGCCCGGTGTCCGGTGTGGTTCTACTTATGGGCCCTCGACCTTGTGGTGGTCTGAGGTGGCCGTGCTTGTGGTGAGACGTCATTCTCACTTGGTTGTTCTGTGGTCTTGGCGGGTGTGCCGAGGGCCACTTCCGCTTTGTGCCCGACTCCGTTGGTTTCTGTGGGAGTCATGTGTGTGTGTCACGACCTTGGTTTGCGGTTGTGACATTGCATTGTTCTGTTCTGCTGCTTTCTAGTATCATGCTGTAGGTGTTTCTCACTTTACAACTTTCTAGAATAGTTTTCCTGTTTTCGGAGTTCCTGCTGCTCTGGCCAGTGAGGGACTGGTAATCCCTACTGGGTCTTGTTCGCAAGGCTCACCCCCCTACTTCCTTCAGCTAGGGGCTCGTCATCGCAGGAGCATAGTTTCGGACGGGTTGCGAAGGCGGATGTGGTGCTGTGTGTCATCAGCAGCAGTAAGAACAAGTGTTGTGAGCTCTTGTAACTGAGTGAGTAGAGAGTTGTGCTTTGCAAGTTCTCGGGGTATGCCCCTTAAGGACTGCACCTATTTTCTTGTACTTGTGCTTTTACTTGGGACATGCATGTTGTATATTGTAGATCTTGTTATAGTTATTTAAATTCAGTACATATCTCACTAGACTATTTCTTATAACCCTTTCGGGTTTTCGAATCCATGGGTGGCGACGCGAACTTCAGAGTCTCTGGCGGGGGTCCAGGTGGTCGGGTCGTTACAGAGCCTGTCGTGTTCTGGTTTCCTTCACAGAACCATGCAACGTGGTTTTCCTATTCCCATTATGAGCCTTGCTATTCATGAATAATCAGACTTTTGGTGCATCTAGAGGTCTCCAAATCCTTCTAAACTCAGAGGAAACCTTCCTCAGAACCTCCTTGCCACATTCGGACTCCCCTTGAACGAGCACAATTTCCTAAATTTGGATTCTAGCTCATTATTCCTTTCCCAGCCTGTTCAAGAATTATGGCATATAAAAGTGTCAATAGGGCACGGTTTTAAAAAAGATTGTTGTCTGACTCTTTCTCTCCTAGAGAGCTACGATTCTCCAGAAGACTTCTCAGCCTCCAGACGACCAGGAAGTGCCCACCAAGGCATTTTCTTCACCTCTACACTTTCTTCTCCTATTCTTCATGTTTTTCTCTTAGTTTTCTTCATATATACACGTCTAGATCATTTCTTTTTCGTAGTTTTGCATTATATCAATCCACACACACTAGTTTTAAACACCTAGAGGGGTTAAAACACCACCCCACGTGAGTTCCCTTCAATTCTTTATGATCTTTGAATATTTTGGGATAGATTCTACATTAAACGAGTTTCCAATGGTATTTCTGTTGTTTTGATGTTCTTGGCAGGTTAAAGACGACATCTCAGGCATGAGTCTCTTGCCCCTTGGTCAGCTGAGGAGCAGGAAGAACAAGAATCCACAGTCTCCATCTTCTGTTGCAGAAGGCGACACACTCCTGGTCGCGTTCTTAAGGAGGCGATGAACTTCTTGTCGTGATCTGTGAACCAGGTTTCTTCTACACTTTTCTTCATCTTTCTAAAATAATTAGCACCTGTTCTTCATACCATCATCTTTTGCAACTACTTTGGTGGTGATCACAGTCCTTTTCTTTAATTTTATCATCTATATTTGGGGATCAATTCCCGTGATTACACCTTTTTGCGATTACAGTGGGACATCTAGTGCCTATGGTGCTTGTTTCTGTCTTCCCCTGCCATTTTTAGTCTTCCATGTGTGTGGTTTTCATTAAAATTCCATGTTTTACTATTTTATTTCACTGTTGTTTTGAGTTCTGCTGCTCTGGGTGAGTAGGCGACGTGAAAGCCGTCGCTACCAATAAGGCGATAGGGAGGTCGTCGCTATCTTGTAAGTTCTATTAATTCCATATGTTTTGAGTTTTCTGGGTTATTTTGAGCACTCTATCCATCCTTTGAGTTGTTCTATGCCTGATCCATTCTTATAAGAGTCTGTCAGTCATCTATCCTATAGGATTGTGTGAATTTTTGTACATAACCAAGTCCCACTTGACCTCTATCCAAGGAACTCTAACGCGCTTCCTGTCGCAATCCAGGTCGCAACAGGTAGATCATCGCCTTCTGCTTCTGAGAGTAGGTCAGCCTGGTTTTATGTTTGTTAGCTTTAGGTTAGATTCTTGCATGCACTCCGGTGCACATAGGGGGCATACATATTTTCATATTGTAGTTTAGGTTGTCCTCCTTGGTACCATTAGCTATCAAGTCCTGAGAATTACGCCACGGATAATAATGCGGATAATTCGAGTCGATATTCTAAGATGTGAATAGTCGGAAAATAAGCCTCTAGCTAGCACGCACTAGATGTGGATCAACACAACATCATAATAGGGCCCAAATATTAAACTCAATGGAAATCGTATTCAAATCTCATCTCATTGTATCAAAGGGAAATAATACAACACTTAAACATTGTATGACAGGACTAGACTCAATAAAAGGAAAAGTACATAGATCCTCACCTCCTACTACGTGTTCTAACACTCCAAAATATGAACTATCTATAGATAGACTCAAGTGTTGGGACGCTCATCACTCGGACGCATTCCCATCCTATACTTCCTCCTCCTCTTGAATTTCATAATCACCTAGAATGGTTAAAAGTAGGGAATGAGCAGACTAGCCCAGTAGGATCTACATCTCAATGTGCGGGCAATGATATAAGTGATTCACAATTTAGAACTAGGTAAGCATGATGACAGTCATGATATGCAAGTACGAATAAAACTCATTAAAACATGGTACAAGGACAAGCTAGATAGAATGATCATGATAGAGTGAGATCTAGAATGATATAACAAGCAAGAGATTATCAATAGTGAGGCATGTAACAAGCACGTAAGATATCACTATAAATTGCAATAATTGCAGGATGGCCATATCACGCAAGCAAGCAAGCACGCACGAGCACAATCATGTAACACTAATCAAGCACGAAGACCCTAATACACCCCAAGGAAAGATCCTCCTTGAAATGCACACTAGGTCACGTGTATGTGGTTATTGTATCTAGCATTCAACATGCAAGTACTCCCAGCGGTGCAGATGCAACGCCAGTAATCATTATACCCCATGGTTAACAGTATATTTATGACTCTCCGTCATTGGGGCTAGACTGGAGCCCTTGGACACTCTTCGTGTCCGGTCAACATCTCTCTATTTTTAAATGTAGATACCCACAGTCATTAATGGACAATAAGAGTTTCAAGATGTAAGCATGTGTAATGTCATGTTCATGATCATGATGAGAACAAGTAATAAGTAATGTGAACATGATGTCATGATAAAATACTAAAGAGATAATTTCGGCAGCATAACGGCGCAATTTATACTTTAGTTCACTCATTACATTGATGGCTTAAGTCTACATTATAAATCACACTCACGAGAACAAGAGAAGAAAGGAAGTGCACGCTATCTCCAGATAACTTCAATGGTACAACCAACTCGGTCTCCATGAGGGAATCCATGATGTACGGAGATTTACGGAGGTCTTAGAGAAAAGGTCGCTAGTCTACCGATACGGAATGACTGATAGAGAGCTTCCAAATCCCCAAGAAAGGGCTACCTAAATGCGCAAGTGTGTAGTGAACACGTGTCTCAATCCACAATCCATCAGTTTCAAACTTGCGGAAAGCACTTAATAGGATAACATGAGATGAAACTCTGTACATTAACTAAACATGGTTTGGAATATTTTAAGGTGACAATTATCATTTTAACAAGCTAGAAAAATATGATGAACAATTCACTAGTTGCATGAATGGGTCATATCATTTAAAGAGCAATTAGAATAACATTCATGTAGTTATAGATTTTTCAATGGGTTAGATGCTTTTAAGACATTAAACGAACCTCATGAAATGACCAGAACCAAGACATGCAATGATGAACTCAATACCATGTTAAACAGACCTCGGGTAAGCCTTGAAATACGTGTCTAACACAGTGGACACATTTCATAACTATGTGTACAGTCGGAGTAAGACTTACAGTGAAGAAGCTAAATTGCATCCACCTATGTGGTCGCGTTTAACATTGAATCACGTCGGGGCAGCCCGACGCGTTCATTAAACTCGTTTAAAATGGAAATATAAAATTCTCCGAAAATCTTGGGCAGGAAATCTGTCTGAATCGCGTCGGCCTTGGCCGTCGCGTTTCAAGGGTCTTCTGACAGGTCACAACACACAATTTTAGGCACTGGATGGGCCTAAACCATGTCGCCATGGGTGGACGCATTTAGGCTAATCACGGTGGCAGAAGCCGACGCGATACCAGGCCCATGAATTGCGTCGCTTGGACTGGACACGATTCAATCTTCAACCTGAAAACGCAGAAAATGCAGAAAAATAGGTGCTCAATCCATGCAACGCTTATATCTTCTAAACTAGGGCTTTTGGGACAACAGTGTCAACATGAAAGTTGTTTGGAACATGCCCTAGGAGAGAACTATAGTTTTGGAATAATTTAAAATGGCCTCGTGATGCATGAAAATCAATATGAACATAAAAAGTCCTTTACATGCGCGACTTTGGCAAAATGCTGATAACTCAAGATGTACTCAATGGCATTCGATGAAACCAATTGGAAATGAAAGTAGGCTCGATGTCCACACATTGGTATATGATTTATTACGGTTTAGCCCTAGATCACCTACCTTCGTGGTTGAAGAAGTCTCATTCTCTAGGAAACACTTATTTAGACCACTGGTTGGAGAACACTTAATACGCCCGGCCTAATGCATGCAAATTGGGCATTCCAGTTGGGTTAGAACCTAGAATTGACCCTCTTTCCAGTGGTATAAGTCTTGCACGGTGTGGTTGGGGTTTGGCATACCTTTGGTCGACTCCAAGATGACTGTCTGCACAGATCGAAGCAGACGTAACGGGGAAGAAGAAGAGCTTGGTGTGGTCGATCTCCTACTCCCTAGAATCCAAGAACTCCTCCACACGACCCCAGCAAGATGTAAAACTCATCCCTTAGGCTTTGATGGAAATTATTTATGCATCTAGAGCTTTTAGAAGTCCTATTGCAACAATAGAGGAAGGGTTGCGGTTTTAGCAAGCCCCCTTCCATGTTTTGAGGATCTCTCCCCCTATTAGAGTGTCTTGGCCATCAAGAAACCCCCAAAGATGGCTAGGCCCGAATTTGGGTTGTCAAGAGAGTCTAATTGCATGCAATTTTACCCTAATTACCTCCTTCCATTTTCAGCTCAATTAGGGCTGTGAATTTATCGGTATTTTTCATGCTCCATTTGATTCTTGGGCCAAAAGTGATCCATTGGCCTAATACCAATAATGGGTCATCAATATATAACGTTGGAAGTCTTTCCAATGTGTTTATTTAATTTATAGTTTTGTCATATTTCTGTGTTAACGGTTTTTCGACTTAGTTTCCTAATTTGGATAGTTTGTCACAATGTGACATACACATGGTCAATTGGGTTTTTCGTTGCACGAATGTCTTCGTGGAACATTTAAGGATAATGTTTGGGTTGATTTATAATTTTAACGGAATTTTCCGACGTGTTCTTGCACATAAGATAATGATACATATGTTTTTAATATTCAGATATTATGGAAATTATTTATTTTCCATTATTCAAAAATTTTAATTTTACTGAATTTCTCGGGGTGCTACATTATCTCTCTAGGCCACATATTCCTTGTGTCTGACTAGAGCACTCGCTTGAGGGCCTCCGTAAGTCCCCGCTGCCCGTGGATTCCCACACGGCCGCCGATGTAACACCACGGAAAATTAAATGACTAAAAATATAAGAAAATAATAAATAAATAAAAGTGGTAAATCAAAATAAAATAAATTACATGATTAAACTCCCAATGTGGGAAATTAACTATTTAAATCATATTGGTCCAATACAACTCTAATTGGGCCAAAGATGAAAACCAAATAACAATAAACCCTAAAACTCGTACCCATAATTATGCAGAAAATGGGAAAGGGCTAATTAGGGCTTGTACTAATGCTATTAGCCAAGCATAGTAATCCAAATCGTGGCCAACCATGCTAAGAACTTTCCTATGATGTAGCTACTCCAATTGGGAGGAGAAATCCCAAAATATGGAAGGTGCCAAGCAGAATTCGCTGGCCACCTTTCCTAGCCCCACTAGGACCTGGAATAAACCCTAAAACTATAAGAGATCGTCACAAAACTTTTAGGGGATGTTTGGAATTGTGTTGGGGTCGTGATGAGCAAGCTAGGGCATAGGAGGAGAGGAGAACGGCTGGGGGAAACTGAGCTTCTTCCTCAACCTTGCTCTGCATCGACCTGGGCATTTGCACCTCTTAGATCCTTCTAAAGGTAAGTGATCTTGGGCCAAAACTAAACAAATCCTATATCATCTGAAAGAGCATCATGTCTACTTTGTTTTAAATCGATTTTGCCCAATTTTCATCAAGCATCTTCATCATATTAAGTGTTTTCCCAAAGTCACACAAGTCTAGGGCTTTTTGTTGTTCTTCATATGTTTCATGCAAATCGAAGCCGAATCAGGTCAAACCCACAACATGAATCTTCTTCTACTTGTTGTCCTCGTCATTTTTTATGATAAGAGTTTTGTCTAAATGTCGTAAGATTTCAGGTTATAGGTCTATCATGAAGGGTGCAACACTTTTCTACGTTTTCAGGTATCATCCAAGAACGCGGCGTATCCAGGCGTCGCGATTCTTCATGCATGAACGCGACGTACTGGTACATCGCGATTCAGAAAAAAGGTGGCCGAGTCTTACATCGTGATTTGATGTCTGACCGGTCAACCCTGACACCTCAAACTGTGTGTTACGTGGGTTTCTGGACCCTGCATGAACGCGACGACATGTGCCGTCGTGATTTGGAAGTTTTCTCGCCTATCCGATTCCATATAGTTTTCAAATCCGTAGTTTGAGAGCCATGAATTAATGCAATGTACGGAAGCATCACAAATAAGGCCACGACGTGACATGTCATTCTGTCGCGTTCTGAATGCGATGAACGAGACCGTCGCGATTCTAATTAGTCAATCGATTCAGTGATCGATTCCTATAAGAAAGGCGACCACCTACCCTGTCGTGATTTAAACGTGACAGGAAGGTCTGTCGTGATTTTGTATCTTATTATTGGTTCTTATGTATTTGTGTATGGTCCTTTGAAAGGCGACGTCTGAACCCGTCGCGATTCAAAGACTGACCCGAGAATGTTCCTTTTGTTAGTCAGTCAACCTTGTGTTTTAGCTTAGTCTGTAATCATGTTACTTAGTGATGCATTGGCCTAAAAATGATCAATCCATGTGAAAGCTATAAAGAAAATGAATACGATTCTAATGTACAATATGAATTGCTTGATCTATATTCATGTGATTATCATCTTGTGATCTAACTTGACATAAAATCTATCATGATAAGTTGTGATATGAATCAGTGGAGAATACATGTTAGAATGAACTTGTTTGGTTGAAGAGTTTTTATATTACTTGTTGCATGTGGATTTTCCTTAATTATGTAGTTTTCGATGTTTCCATATTTCGTTCAACCATTGCATGCATGATTAGGAAATTTTTGTGACATGGCACTTACACGTTTACATGATTAGGCATACCCCTCTTGGGGAATTGAGAGCTCTCTGTCGGTCATTTCATATTGGCAGACTAACGATCTTTTCGCTAAGACCTGTGTAAGTCTCCGTACTCTATGGATTCCCTCATAGAGACCGAGTTGGTTGTGCCATGAAGTACCCTGGAGTTAGAGAGCACTTTTACCATGTACGATGCATCATTAGTCATCCTCTTGTCAAGACATTAAAGGATTATGAAACATATGATATGCCGTTATGCTGTCTAATTGATCTCTCGAGCTTTTGTCATACCTTGAACTCTATGAATGATCATGCCCCTATTACCATGAGCTTGTTATTGAAAATTTGTTGCCATAATATGTAAATGTTTGATTGGCACGATGTGGGACTTCGGTCCATTTGACTAATGCCTGTGCAATAAGGGCCCCATCTAGTCTTGGGGAGGAGCGCCCCATCGTACTTATTAATCAAGGGAGTGTGGACTTGTGGTGCTTGGCATGGCACTAGTATGTGTGCAAGATTTGTGTGAATGTGCCTTCGTTTGATATGTTACATTTGATAATGTGAATATGAGATATTTGTGTGAATATGGCCAAATCCTTATGATACGATTCTATTCATGAACTACCTGCCCAACGCATATGAAAGTCAATATTTGTTTCGTTATGAAATTTGTTCTATTCAGCTATTTGAATTGTTAGAAATGCATGCATAGTATCATGTTCATATTTAGATCCTACTTGTTTAAAATGTTAATCATGTATATTAGTGTCTGTACATTGAGATGTAAATCCTACTGGGCTAGTTTGCTCACCCTATCATCCTGTCCATTTCAGGTAGTGATGATGATCTCGTGCTCTCCGATAGGGCAGGGCATGAGTGAAGAGCACCCGACATATGAGGAGTTGAAAGATTACGAATAGATGTTTGAGTAGTTTATGTAATAGTGAAACATTTTCATGGAGTTTATATTTGAATAATGGACCCTTTAGTTGGTTCTACTTATGTATGGTTTTAATTAGTTGAATGGAATGAAATGAGGAGTATTTTAGTTGGCATTATTACTATCTCAAGTATGTTGTTAAATTTAGTTGTGACTCGCATTACTCAACTGTGATACTTATATTCGTATCGTTCACACATCCCAATACTTATTTTCATATCATTCACGCATCCCGATATTTATTCCACTGCGGTGGGGGTAACCGCGGAGCCGGTGATCTCCATCAAAATTTTCAAAGTATGGATCCACCTATATTTGAAGGGATCACTGACATGGATGTTGCTGAACATTAGGTCAAGGAGATTGAAAGAATATTTAGGGTAATGCAAAGCACGAACCAAAACAATGTACTACTGGTGACTTTCTAATTGGAAAAGGATGCCAGGGCATGGTGGGAGTCGGTCGAAGCAACTATGGAAGGACAACAACTAACATGGGCTCAGTTCATTGAATGCTTCAACACCAAGTACATTTCTGAGAGAGTCTAGAAGCGGAAGGCAGCCGAGTTTGCTGCTTTAAAACTGACTAACTGTGGCCGAATATGAGGCCCAATTCTCTCGTCTGTCTCGATATGTCATTCACTTGATTGGGACAGAAAGACTGAAGGCAAAACACTTTCTGAATGGTTTGAGGCCCCAGTATGTCACCCAACTGGTGCCAATGGACATTCAAACCGATGCTGATATGATAAAGAAGGCTCAATTACTGGAAGATGCCATGAAGATAGCTGAAAGGATCAAGGGAAAGTCTGTGAAGAAAGAGCAAGTGTCTACTACCAGAATGTATCAACCGACCATTGGGAGGAAAAGTCCCAGTGGTTGGTTTATTGAACAAGCCGATAAGAAGCCGAAAGAATTAGGCAAGTAGTTGGTAGTGGTAAATGAGGAAAGATGCAAGCATTACGATAAAGCTAGTCACTAGTCCGAACAATGTTGGAGAGTACATGGGAGATGTCTGCGCTGTGGAAGTCATGACCATAGGATTTTTGACTGCCCAATGCTAAATGAACAAGCCCCACAAGAGAAGCGTCCAAATGGACAAAGGAGGCAAGGCTGCTTACAAGCTATTCAGGAGCCTAAGGTTGTGGAAGAAGGAGGTGTTGTTGAAGGTACACTTTCTATTCTTTCTCGTTCTGCATTTGTTATATTTGATACGGGAGCTACTCATTCCTTCATATCTTAAACCTTTGTTGACACCTCACCTATGAAACCCATCCCAATGAAATCCGGAATAGTTGTGTCAACTCCAATTGGTCCTGGCACCAATTTTAGAAACCATTTGCCATCGAGTGAAGTGTAGACTGAAACTCAAAATCTACCTGCAAAATTTAATATGCATGGACATGGAGGGTTATGATGTGATATTAGGAGCAGACTGGTTGTCTGAACATGGGGCTAGTGTCAATTATAAGAAAAGCCAGGTAACATTTAGTCATCACCCAAAGCTAGTGTTCTTAGGAGATAGAAACCACAGGAGATTGTCCCTCATCTCTACACTACAAGCCACGAGACTGATGAGGAAAGGTTGTATTGCCTTTCTAGCTATTGTCGTCACCACAAAGAAGGAAGTCAAGATTGAGGACATCCATATTGTCAGTGAGTACGCTGATGTCTTTCTTGAAGACTTTCTAGGAATCCCTCCTGAGCGAGAGGTCGATTTCACCATTGACTTGATCCCTGGAGCAGCACCAGTATCTAGGGCACCATATAGAATGTCCCTCGCAGAACTGAAGGAATTAGAAGAGCAACTGATGGAACTACTAGAGAAAGGATTTATTCAACCAAGAACATCACCATGGGGTGCACCTTTCCTCTTTGTCAAGAAGAAAGATGGGTCGATGAGGCTATGTATAGATTACAGGCAATTGAATCAACTAACAATCAAGAACAAATATCCTCTGCCAAGGATTGATGATTTTTTTGATCAACTGTCTGGAGCTAAATATTTCTCAAAGATAGATCTCAGATCCGGCTATCATCAATTGAGGATCAAAGGGGAAGACATACACAAAACAGCCTTCCGAAGTAGGTACGAGCATTACGAATCCATTGTTATGCCTTTTAGACTAACAAATTCCCCTGCAGTTTTCATGCAGCTGATGAATATCATTTACCACCCACATCTTGATAAATTTGTGGTGGTATTCATCGATGATATACTGATCTACTCCAAAACAAAAGAAGCTCAAGAGGAACCTTTGAGGATTGCATTGCAAATTCTGAGGGAGAATAAATTGTATGCCAAGCTAAGTAAATGTGAATTCTGGCTTGAGGAGGTATCCATTATCGGGCACGTGGTAACCAACGATGGTATTGTTGCCCAGCTAGCAAGCCCAGAGGGGGGGTGAATGGGATTCTTAAAATTATTGAGAACCTAAAATTTGTTCACAAAACAGTCACACAAAACACACTTCGATGGTTGTTAGTGTTAGTAAAGGTAAACAACAAACACACAAAGGCAATCACACTACACAAGGATTTATCCTAGTTCGGATCCCCTCTCCTTAGGAGTCCTACGTCCAATCCCTGAGCAATACCTCAGGATTTCACTACCCAAGGGTACAGTCCCCCTTATGGACCCTTACACACCTAGCCGCAGCTGGTCTTCTCTTCACAACCCGAAGAGGAATTACAACACTCTGGATACCACAAGGTCTTCCTTCAACACGAAGGGAATACACACCCTGGAACCCCCAGGCCTTCCTTCAACACGAAGGGAAGAAAAGAACACAAGAACGTGGAAATGAGAACAAGCCCCTAGATCAAGCTTATACAATGCTAGATCTGAAGCTAAGACTGAGAAAGAAAGGATCTACAGAATTGATCTCTCTCAGTACTAGAAGCGCTCTCAAGGATCTACACTAATCTCATAGAGCAAGAGCTAGAACAAATGTGAGTGAAAAACATGGCTCTTCGGGTTTCTCACAGAAGACGTGGAAAAATCGTTGTAAGCATTGTCTATCAATTCATGGTGTCTTCTTCTGGAGCTTCAGTCTTCTTTATATATCTTCTATTTGAAATTTGAACGTCGAAGTGCCCATTGTCTCTAAGCTTTTATTTACGTTAGACTGCATGTCACTATAGAGCTTCTTGTTCAACAGTCTTTAGCTTTCCATACACGCAACAGGAGAAAGGATCTTCTCTGATATCCATTATCTTCCATATTGTCCAACATTGTATTGAGGTTGTCTCTTGTTGTCAGTCAACGTTAGATTGATTTTATATCAAAAAGGAAGTTCCATTCTGTTATTCTAAAAAGATGTTTACAGAATAAGCATAGAAATAGAAGATATCGTTTGCATGCACTGAAGTGATACGTTCAGTCATAATAAATGCATGGTTGTCAGAAAGATATACGTGAAGACTTTGACTTTTCAACGTTTTCAAGAATAAATTCGGGTATCAAATCGTTATGTTCTATGCAATCGGTATATGCATAACTTATGAAGTCCTTGTGCAAATGAGTCAATATCCATGTAAATCGTTGTGCACTCGTAAGCAAACCGATGCACATACAAATTGTTATATTGACAAATCGTTATGACTCTATAAGCAAATCATTATGAGCAAGTTGTTAGAGACAAAATGATGTGAGCAAATCATTGTTTGTTTATCGAATCGTTACGGCAACTAAATCGTTATGTAACTAAACGAATCGTTACAGTGACAGAGTCGTTGTGTAACTTATCGAATTGTTACAAGGATCAAGTCATCATGAGACTTAACGAGTCGTTGTAAAACCGAAATCGTTGTGAGTGCAAATCGTTGTGCTCACTTAAAAAATCGTTGTGAGAGCAAATCGTTGTGCTCACCTAAGAAATCATTGTGAGAGCAAATCATTGTTCTCATTTATCAAATTGATGCGATGACCAAATCATTGTGAGAGCAAATTGTTGTTCTCACTTATCAAATCGATGCGATGACCAAATCGTTGTGAGAGCAAATCATTGTTCTCACTTATCAAATCGATGCGAAGACCAAATCATTGTGAACGAAATCGATGTGTTTTCTTAGCAAATCATTGTGAGATCGATGCGATCACTTAGTGAATCGTTATGGAAGAAAATCGTTATGCTTTCTTAGCGAATCGTTGTGAGATCGATGCAATCACTTAGCGAATCATTATGGAAGCAATTCGTTATGCTTTCTTAGCGAATCGTTGTGAGATCAATGCAATCACTTAGTGAATCGTTATGAGATCAATGCGATCACTTAGCGAATCGTCATGAGATCGATGCGATCACTTAGTGAATCGCTATGAGATTGATGCAATCACTTAGCGAATCATTATGGAAGCAAATCGTTACGCGAGAGAGGGAAGTTGTTACAACATACAGAAGATCAATGTGTACTTAGAGAAATTTCATGCTTGAACTTACATTGCTATAGAGTAAATAATACTTACCCATTTAGCTTGTTATTCCTTGTTTCATTTCCTGTACTCAAATCTCATAGAAAATATGTTAGATTAAACTTTATTATAATTTTGTTAATCACCAAAATAAATATGTAATTAATTTAAATTACATGGGGATAAACTGATCATCAATCTCCCCCTTTTTGGTGATGACAAAACTTAACTATAAGCATAGATGATCTGGAATGAATATAAACAAAATTGCGGAAATATAAGAGATATATTTTAGAAGTACTATATTCTCCCCCTTTTTGTCATTAAGCAAAAAAGATATAAGAGTGAGACAAAGAGAGAGAAAAGAATAAGGAGAACAGAGAATCAGTTATTCAATTTTGACTGGGTACAGGAAGATAGAAAGTAGGAGAGAGAAGAGAGGCATAATGAGAAATGACTTCCCAAGCCGTTTCTTCCTGCTTCTCAAAGTACAGCCTAAAAACCCCAGGTTCTAGAGAATAGGAGGGTCCCATGGTGGAGCCATCCTGACAAGATGACGAACCAGTTGCTCATCTAAGAACTGAGCATACCGATCTCGATCAAGGGAAACTTTAAAGAAGGTAATCTTCCCAAAACTGGCACAGGCGAGGAACTGATCCATAGAGACTGGATAGAAAAGATCCTGGTGCTTCAACTCTAGTCGCATGGCCACATACACCTTATACCTTTCAACCCATGTTTGATAAGGATCATGAACAAGGTGAATGGAGTTCATGTCCACAAATATGGTAGCTAAAAGTGGAGATTTACCTTCCCTGGCCTGAGATACATTTAGATCAATAAGTAATTGCTGAAGATAGGGGATAGAATCTGGCCCACTCTGAAGGAGAGATTCTTTCACATTCAGACAAAAGAGGGGTGAGGACATCAGCATTGACATGGCCCTGGTGATATTCTCTGAACAAAAATCTGTGAAAGGCAACCAGATGCCCTTCTGCACTTTAATTCTTCCCATGACTCTAGCTAAACGCTCAAAAATAATTGAGCCAACAGCTAATTCCATGACCAGAGAGTGAAGTGGGGGAAGAAAAACAACATCAGGTAACTCGAGGGTGGCTAAATCAACCTGGATAGCTTCAGTGTGAGCTTCTACTGACCCCAGAGCACTGATAGCCTGCTTGAACTGACCAAGATGAATTTCGGGGAGACGATGGAGATACCGGTAGTCATTGAACATTTGAAAGTACCAGATCATCTTGATTTCCTTTTGTATGAAAGGAGCCCAAGTGTCCTTGTAAAGGATCTGGAACCATTCTGATAAGGTCATGGAATGATCCTGGGGAGGGAACCGGGCTGATCGGGCATGAAGAAACTTATTGTACAAAGTATTGTAGCCCCGAGCCCACTGCTCTTCAGTTTTAGACTCAGCTAGGGAAAAGATTTTGGGTTTTTCAGATTTTGAAAGGGGGGTGTAAGGTGAAATGACATTAAGATGATCAGTAAGATTTAGGTGAGGAAGATTAAAAGTAGTAGCATAAGCAACTTTCTGAAGGAATTCTCTATAGAGTGGTTTATTTTTGTTGTCCACTGTTAGAGAAAACCACAGAGGTGGATAACAAGGGTCAGAAGAAATAGAAGAGGTGGAGGTTATTTTGCATTTCTTAGGAGCAGGGCTAGAAGAGCCTGTTCTATGAACATGAGTGCCAACCTTCAATACAGATCGGAGAATAGCTTCTTCAAACTCATCTTTGATGTCCCTAAGAAAGAGAGCATCAATCTGAGCACTCTCTGTAATAATCGTGATGAAGGAAGGAGGAGTAGTAGGATGAAGAAGAGAATGTGAGGTAGAAGAAGGTATATCTATTGGTCCAAAGGAAGAGGGACCGGAGGATGAGGAGGCTGGAGGAACCTCAAAGGGAGGAGGAGCAGGAATGTGACTGGTGGAGACAGGGGATGAAGGGGACTGTAAAGGAAATGGAGTAGGTGAAGAGATGTTTCTGGGTAGTAGTTGTTTGAAAGATGGAGGAGCTGGTGGTGCTGTGGAGGATGAAGGTGTAGAAAGAGGGGCTGGTGTTTGAATGGGAGAAGGAGCTGGGGGCTCAGGATCTACAACTTCTTCTTCTGGCCTGACATGATCAGCTTCAGGAACCACTGGCCCGGTTGGCCCTAACATATCCTCAGCTGGCCCTCTTGGCCCTGATTCTTCAGCTGTCACCTGATCAACAATTACTGCCCTCCTGGATCCGCAGAAACATGCCCTGATGGCAAATCTTCAGTAGATGGCTCGGATGGCCTAGACTCTTTTGCTGAAATAGGCCCTGGTGGCCTAGCAATCTCTTCATTTGCATCCTTAGAAGGCTGAGGAGCTAGTGGTGTGGGAGTAGGAGGTGTTGATGCTCTTACCTCCTTTAGAATGTCTGAAAAAAGAATCTTCATGCTTCCCATTTCCTTGTTCAACCACCTTATTGCATTCTTTACCATGCCCATTTCTTTTGCTGCCGAAACTTGGCTCATAAAAATAGAATTAACATCCGATTGCACATAGCAAAGTATTTCACCTTGGGCGTCTAACCTTTCAATCACATGCTTCAGATTAATGACAAACCTCTGTCTTTGTGGCCTCTGAAATGGTGCTTCTGCAAGGAGAGGAATCTCTGAAGCAACTTCCTTTCCTTTCTTACTTGCCCTAGCAACGGGCTCCTCAAGATCATCATGAGCATCCTGACAATCTGAATTAGAGGAACTGTCGGTTACACCTTCTTGAAAATCATTTACTGGGGATTTTTCAGTTCTCTACCCCTAAGACTGACCTTCTTTCTTGCCCAAAATCCCCCCTTCAGCAGGGGCATCTTCCATGGGTGCATCATTTTGGACTTCTGCTGCTTGCTCCCCTTGGACAGGAGCATCTTCCATCTGAACGTCATTGTGGGCTGATGCCACAGCTTCATCTTCCTGATCTTGCTCCCCCTGAGCAGGAGCATCTTCCTCTAGAGTCTTTTCAATGTGGCCTGGTGCCACGACATCTGGAGCTACTGATTCACTGAACCTCTCAGGCTCCCCTTGAGTGCTAGAAATGGATTCCAGCACATCTCTAAGAATGAATGCCACAATAGTGGTAGGTATAGTTCTTCGGAGTTCCTACAACTGGCACAATATTCTCTGGAAGAATTTCTTCAATTAGGCTTCCAGTGACCACAGATTCTTCTACTCTGGCCTCTGTTGCTGCTGGTTGTTCTGCTGCTGCTAGAGTTACTGTTTCTTCTGCCAGTGCTGCTGTGTTACTTCTTGGATTTCTTGGGCTTCGCCTATGATGGCCTCACCCTCAGCCATTGATGTCTTGGTCCATACACTATTTGCAACTGAAAATCCACTCTTCCTTAAATTCCTACTGCGGATAGCCTGCCCCATCTTCTCTACTACTGCTCCAGACAAGTTAATGCCCAATTGTTGAAAGATCTTAGTTAGCAGATGAGCATAAGGCAAGGACACATTCAATTTGTTCTTCGTGTCCCAAACCTGAGCATGAGCAAACTTCATTCGCTCCAGGATAACCTCGTCCATGTTAATCTTCTGGTTCTGGATTGCCCAGAACATCATGTCTTAGTCCGCCTTTGTACAAGTTGAAAAGGTGGCACTCCTAGGGACCAAGATTTGATAGATTATGAAATGCAATAAGAGATTAAACGCATTCATTTGGTTTATGTCCAATTTCCCATCCTTCAGTCGGAACTCAGGACCTACAATCCCTAACCCCTTCGCCTGAATGTCCACAGTGTGGACTCCACTGTGACCGATGGTGCAAACTCCAAATAAAGATTCCAAGAGCTCATAGGTGATTCTAATATGGGTACCTTTGACAGATGATGTCAAGGACCCGTCTTCCTCTGTCTTCAAGCGCACATAGAATGCTTTGACGAGGTTTGGGTAACTTACCTCTAATAGGGTCGCCAGCTTCGACCACTTCATCCTCTCCATAGCAGCAATCACATTCCCCATGCCATTCTTCTGCAAATCTGCAATATCTACAACTTTGTTTCCACAGAGCTTTGCCTTCACAGAGGTGAACCTTTCTTGCTGTACTGCTGTGAGGAACTCAGCTCCATAGCCCCCTAGGTTGCCGAAAACAATAAATGCGGCCAAGGATTTGAACTGGGAAGGTTTCTGGAGGATTGTGATGAGGAAAGGAACAGAACCCCTCAAGAAATTTCTCGCGGGAAGGAGTTTGGAGCTTCAAATCTCAGAGAGACAGTGCCAAAGTCGATAGGGTAACGCCTTAGGCAGGTAGAAGGAGATGAAGGCGGGATGTGAATCGTTGCCACACAGATTTTGGGATATATCAAAAGAGTAAAGTAACTTTTCCAAATGGAGGCGGTATGATGGCAGAAAAGGACAAAATGACCAGTTCGATAGAAATAAATTCTTTTACAAATTACGAACCGTCAGGGATATTTAAACAAGCAGGCAACATTTGGAATTTTACTTAAATTCAAGGGGGAGAAATAATTGATATTCTGAATATTAATATCTTAGTTTTATACAGATGATTCTTTCACAATTTACACATGCCTAATTCCCTCCTAAGAGAAGTAAATCTCTCTTCAGGTAAGGCCTTTGTGAAGATATTTGCTAACTGATTATTAGTATCAATGAAAGAAATATTTATGTTACCATTTGCTACATGATCACAAATGAAATGATATCTAACCTCAATGTGTTTAGTCCTTGAATGCTGTACTGGATTCTTGGTTGGATTTATAGCACTGATGTTGTTGGATAATAGGGGAATTGTCTTGATCTGGAGTCCATAATCCTCAAGTTGTTGCTTAATCCATAGGAGTTGTGTACAACAACTTCCAACAGCTACGTACTCAGCTTCTACTGTAGATAATGCCACCGAATTTTGTTTCTTTGAGGACCATGATATCAGACATCCTGCAAGAAATTGACAACAACCACTGTTGCTTTTTCTATCTATTTTGCATCCAGCGTAGTCAGCATCAGAGTAACCTACTAAGTTGATTTCACATGACTTTGGATACCATAAACCTAAATCATGGGTTTTAGCTAAATATCTAAAAATTCTTTTGACACTAGTTAAATGAGATTCTTTAGGGTCTGCCTGATACCTAGCACACATGCATACACTAAACAATATGTCAGGTCTACTGGCAGTTAAATATATTAGTGAACCTATCATACCTCTGTAGACCTTTTGGTCTACTTTCTTACCATCCTTATCACTATCCATTCTTGTTGATGTGCTCATAGGCGTTGATAGTGGCTTGCTATTTTCGAATCCAAATTTCTTTAGCAACTCCTTGGTTTACTTGGCTTGACAGATGTGAGTTCCTTCCTTTCCTTGTTGGATTTGCATTCCAATGAAGTAGTTGAGCTCCCCCATCATGCTCATCTCGAATTCTCCCTACATGAGCTTTTCAAAATACTTGCAAAGGGATTCATCAGTAGAACCAAATATTATATCATCAACATATATTTGAACAAGCAGAATATGTTTGACTTTAGACTTATAAATAATGTACTATCTACTTGACCTCTAATGAAACCATGGTTTAATAGAAATGCACTTAACGTTCATACCATGCTCTTGGTGCTTATTTTAATCCATATAATGCTTTGTGCAATTTAAATACATGATTCGGAAAATCAATGTCATCAAAACCTGGAGGTTGTTCTACATAAACTTTCTCCTTAATAAAACCATTTAGAAAGCTGATTTAACATCCATTTGAAATAATTTCAAGTGTAATGTGGATGCATATGCAAATAGAATCCTAATAGCCTCAAGTCTAGCTACAAGTGCATAGGTTTCTTCAAAATCTATGCCTTCCTCTTGGGAATAGCCTTGAGCTACCAATCTGGCCTTATTTCTTATGATCACATCAGCTTCATCCAATTTATTTCTGAACACCATTTGGTACCAATCACTAGATGATCTGATGGTCTAGGAATAAGTGACCATACATGGTTTCTCTTGAACTGATTCAGTTCATCTTGCATGGCCAAAATTGAAGATTCATCAGTGAGAGCTTCATT
>JACBKR010001466.1:0-43388 GCA_014218235.1 Colocasia esculenta | reverse complement strand
CATGAGTCTTTCTTTTAGCCCAGCATGCATTCACGTAGGTTAACAGGGAGATTGTTGGAAAGCCTTAGATGCAAATAGGAATTTCAGAGAAAATCATTTGAAAAGCTTAATTAAAGATAATCACTTGGTCTGTCATGCAAAGCAACCCGATAATTCCACTCTGAGTCCAGTACTCAGTTTATTATAAAGTTTTTTGAAGATGTTCTTTTCGGAGAGAACTCATCCATCCTGGATCTTTTCTTTACTTTACTTTCGATCCACCTACGGCCATGGCAGCCCCATACGCAGGTGAAACCTAATGGATTACGTCCTTAGGTACTTCCGACACGGAGTTGATCTCGCATTTGTCTTTACTTTGTAGTTAGTTTTATCTACGATGGTACAGTTCCTCTCCAGAGGAGTTTCCGAAGAACAGCGTTATTTTAAATTGGCGAACAGCTCCAGTCCGTGCCTTAAAAGGGCGTGTCTCATTACACCTTGGCGCTAACTTTTCAGTTGTTTTGCTTCGCTTTACTCCTTACAAAGCAAACGCCAAGGCGAGGCATCTGTAGACACGCCAATTTTACCCAAATTGGACAAAATCTCGAGTTGCATTGTAACGCCTCAATGTGATTGCCTTTAATTACCTTTTAAAGTGATTTCCCCGAATTTCCTGTTTTACTTTGAGACTTTTCAGAATTTTCCTGTCTTTTAAAGCTTTTTAGGACCTTTTAGATAAGTCCACAAAAGAGTCTAGAAAAACCCAAAAAGAATCGGCACACTGTTTCAAATCGCGTCCAGCATAGCCGACACCTTTTGTGGCGCTATGAACGCGGCTGCCCGATCCGACGTGATTTTGTTACCGCCTTTGTAGCACGCTGGGTAACCGACGTTTAATGGCGTCCACCAAGCCCGCCGTGATTTAAAAGTCAAACCATCACGTCCGTGTCAGAGCGCGCACGTTCTGACACATGGCAGGGGACATGTCGCAGCAAGAAAACGCGTCGTTCCTGTACGACGCGATTCTTAGCCGCCTGACACACCATGCCGCTGTCAGGTGTCAGAACGGTGTCAGAATTACAAATCGCGACCAGCTGGACTGCCGCGATTTTCATACCGCCAGGCGGTGGTTAATCGCGACGCTCTAGATGGACGCATTTTTGAGCCTGAATACGGTCATGCCTGTCAAATCAATTTGACTTTATAAATCGTGGTGCTTAAAGTCGACGCGATTATATTAATATCTTCGTTGCACACCGTAAATCATCAATCATGTTTTGGCAGATTGATGGGACATTAAGCGGTTGTTAATCGCGGCAAGTCAAGGCCGACGCATTATCCCTTTAAGGCGGCGGCTGTTCTCGCCGCGATTTTTCCCAGCATTAAGGCTTCGCACAGAACCCCTTTCTAGCCCTGGCCATTTTTGTTTAGGAAAGGGGGAGGTTTAGAGAGAGAGAGCGAGGGTCTTAGAGAGAGAGAGTGAGGGTTTTAGAGAGAGAGAGAGAGGTTTTCTTAGAGAGTGAGAAGAGAGAGGAGAGAGCCTTCATCTCCCCACGGCGGAGCCCTGCACCGCGCGACGTCTCCGCTTACGGACCTCGTCTCCACCGTCTGGAAGATCCCGTGGTGCTGTACACGATGTTCCGGATCGCCAGATGATCCTCCGTTACCATCCACCCACGTGGAGACGTCGTCACCTCAACCATCTAGAAGCGGCTTTCACCTCATCCCTCTCTCTTCTTCTCCCCCCCCCCCCCCCCCTTTTTAGGGCTCTTTTTAGACAGTACACGCACACACGTGCATGCCTTTTCTCACCTACTTAGGGGTTTTGCATTTTAGTTCTTAGAAGGTGCGTTCGCACCCCTTTTGATGCCTTTTCTATAGCCTTTCGTTATCTTCATTTACTACACTGCCGTTTAACCCGTTCGGTCGTCCTTTTGTTGTCTTTTGTCCCAGGTACTGAGCTGAATCTCTTTCACCAGCCGGCCGGTTGAAGGAGGGGGAAGGACCCACCGCCCCACACATCCCGCTTCTTTTCTACGAGCAGAAGGTACACATCACCCTTTTCCTACACGTACTCTACTTTTGGTGCTTTTTAGGAAAAGTACCTGGCGATCGCGCTTTCGTTTCTTTTATTTCCATGTGGAGACGATCGTTTTTCCGTCCTTTTCGGGACGGGAAAATAACCGCATCTACATCAGTGACTGATTAGTGACCGACAGCTTTCGGTAACAAATTGTGACCAGAATTCTTCACCGACATTTTCGTCGTCGCTATTCGGTCACTATTCGGTCTCTGGACTATTTAGGGACCGAATAGAGACCGAAAAGGTCGGTCTCTAAAAGCGCTTTTTCTTGTAGTGAATTGAAGATAAGAGGCCAAAGAGGGAAGATCGATGTGACCTACCCCATACAAGGTAGCTCTCATGTGCTGACCTTTGTTGTTCCACCTCCCAAATCCTCATGGAAATCCAAGATACACTCTAAGAATATGAGGGACGACCGGATTGCCACAATGAGACTAAATAATGTGTGTTTCACATATATCATAGGCATATGAGTGAAGAATGTTATCAGCTATGGTACGAGATTCAAGCCCACATTTGTAGAGTCATCATCGACTAAATCTTTGAGGGACAACATCATCTGGATGAAGAAAGGGGAAAAGCAAAGAGTCTTGGCCAAGAAGACAACCAACTTGTTAAAGGAGTGGTAATGTGATCATGGATGGCCCATCACCAGTAGGGGAAAGCTCACGCAAGAGAAAGGCTTATATGCAAGAAGTTTATCGAATACATGACATGAAGCATCCTCAACCAAGGAAAAGGATTTAATTTCTTTCTCGATGACTAACATGGAAAATGTCAAGTCCCTAAACAACGATGTCTTGTCTCGGTCATCATCAACCAGAATGATGTAAAAGGAATTATAGTGGACAATGGAAGTTCCCCGAACATTTTGTTTTAAAATTGCTTCAAAAAACTTGTTATTACATTCAATTGGGTCAAGTCCATCCACACACTTGTCTATGACTTCAACAGGGCCCCAGTTGAGGTGGAGGGAGTGGTCACTCTTCCTATCTCATTAGGAGTTGAACCATGCTACATCACTATCTAGGTGGACATCACTATGGTGCACATCACATCGGCATACAATGTCACCATTGGCCGAGGCATTCAAGCTCAAATAGATAGCACAGCATCAATGATACCCCAAAATTGAAGTTTCTAACATAGGCCAATGGGTGAAGTGTGCGGCTACCGAGATAAATCTCAGAAGTGTACTACTGTCATGCCCCGCCAATTTAGCAGCAGAATAAATCGAGGATATATGAGCAAAGTATATGGTAACGTAAATTGCACGTATTCTTCAATTACTCTCATCTATTCACCACAAGAAAATGCGGCATTACCGATGGATGTTTCCGATAGATAATGTTCAGTCGGTATTCCGACGGATATTTTGACGACAAGTCATCCGTCGGAACTTCTGACAAAAATATTTCCGTCAGACATATCCCGGTACTGGATTTACCGACGAATTTCCGACGGACATATTTCCGTCGGAAGTCCTGTCGGTAAAATATCTTTACCTCCTCCCGCGAACCCCCCTCCTCCTCTCTCTCTCTCTCCTCTCTCTCCTCTCTCTCTCTCTCTCTCTCGCTCTCTCTCTCTCTCTCTCTCTCTCCTCTCTCTCTCTCTCTCTCTCTCTCTCTCTCTCTCTTACGCTCGCCGCTCGCCGCCGCGCCCGCCTTCGCCGCCCGTGTGCCAGCGCCGCCGGGTATGTGCATCCGCCCTCCCCCTCTCTTCCCCTCTGGTGACCCGCCCCCCTCCGTGTCCCCCCCCCCCCCCCCCGCCACCTCCTCCGCGACCCCCTCCCCCTCTCTTCCCCTCCCCCGCCACCTCTGGTGACCCCCCCCACCCGTCGGCCCCCCTCCCATCAGTAGCCCGCCCACCCCTGTTGCTCCCCTCCCCTCCCCCTCCGTAGCCCCCTACCTCCGGCGACCCCCCCCACCCCTGGTGCCCCCCTCCCCTCCCTCCGAGCCCCCCCACCTCTGGCGACCCCCCCCCCCTGCACCCGTTGGCCCCCCTCCCATCCGTAGCCCCCCCACCCTCCAGCAACCCCCCCCACCCGTCGGCCCCCCTCCCATCCGTAGCCCCCCCACCCCTGTTGCCCCCCTCCCCTCCCCCTCCGTAGCCCCCCCACCCCCGTCGGCCCCCCCTCTCCGGGAAATCTTGGTGCTTTCTATATATAAAGAAATCCAAGCTCCATCTTTTATTTTCCCTTTAATTTGTTTGAGCTGTTGATGTTCATGTGCTGCCCAAAATCACATAGTAGTTAGCACTAGTTAAGTGATACTTGCAATATTATAATGGTACATTGCTTTTGATATTATGAAATTAAGAAGACGTATGGTTTCTCTAATTAATTACTTTAGTCCTTTAGAGATGATGCATACATCTAGGAAAAATGGTATATATATGCTTTATTGTGTGGCTTGCATGTGGCCAAACCATCTTAGTCCTTTAAGATACTCCTCATGTCAGTAAACTTGATCCTAGAGTTGTTAGGATTATCTACATAAAGACATGTTTTTAACTTGATGCTCCTCTATCATATAGACTTTATGCTACTTAATTAATGACATGAATTAAAATCTTACCTATATTGTCCCTTACCTCGGATACACCTCTGATAATTTATTCGAAGACTATCGTAGGGGAAAAGAGAAATTAATCCTACAAAAAAATTTACTACCCATATGTGTAGTAAGTGCCTAGTGAATAGATAAATGTGGTGAGGCGAGTGGTCTATATATAGATGTATATATATATACCCTTGTTTTTTATCTGACTAGATAGATAATAAGTATTTCTCAAAATCTTGAGCTCTCTCTTATCATGAGTCTATCTTACATAGCAACATATACATAATATACACATTCGGAGCCTATAATTCAAGTTTAATTAGAAGACAATAACTTACAAAACAAACTAAAAACAAAGCTTACCAAATAAACATATTTCTAAGGGGGAAAATTAAAATTTTAAATTTATTTAAACAGTGAAATTACAGAGGCTAGAGATTAATTGTGAGACATTATAGAAATTAAAAATTAATACTACTCCCATGGAGCCGGCCGGCATGCATTTGGGGAACTCATGCCCTAACTGATACTCGTGTGTATAGGCATGAGTTCCTCTGCCACTGAACGCTTGCTCAGCAGCTCCCTTCTTTTCTTTCAATAGTTTTCCTACATAAATTTAGTGGTCTAGAGAGAGAGCATTTGTCAAGGGTCCATTTTCTAATTACAATATGAGTTCATAATTAAAATTATAAAGTTTAGAAGTGTACATGTTACGTACACCACTTATTAGCCATGGGATATGCGTTTGTAACGAAGCCAAATACAAATACCAATAGGTATACATCCCAATTTAGGAAAAAAAAAAAGTACATACAAACTCTTCCTTCTAGACATCAGTTTAGTTTACGCTTAATTGTTCACTTTCAGTTTAATGATTAGTATTACACTTCTTATTTTAATGTATTTGCTTATTATTGTACTTGTTTATATGTAATTTTATTACACTTGATTAGTATTACAGTTCTTACATTAATATAATTCTTACATGTATGTTGAATTTGGTTTATTATTGCACTTGTTCACATGTATGATTTTGTTTTCATATTCATTTCATATTATGTGGTTTTAAATTTGATCTATCTGCATGTATAGCAATTTATCACTGCACACACCTCACGAGAGCGTGTTAAGTCCGTGTCAATGAACTTCTTCCCGTTCAAGACTCTGGGATTGATGTGCACGAGTCTTATTTTCAATGATGAGACGTGTATATCTAACTCAAAGTCTTGAATTGTCCCGTTTGGACAGTCTGTGAACGTTTGATCGCAGTTAGGTGGTTATTTACTATGTGTTTGTATTATTTGTGAAAATTTCGGTGCGTCTACTCACTCCTCTCTGATATACCTTTATTGATTTAGAATATTTTCTTAACTACTTATTAGTAAGTGTTTAAGAAAATATCTTAATCAATAAATATTTTTAGTATATCGGAGAGGTGTGGGGAGATGCTGCCAAAATTTCAGCAAATAATACAAACACATAGTAAATGGTCATCTGAGTGCGATCAATATTCACAGATGGGTAAAAAGTGATAATCTAAATAATATATCCTACCTATTCATTTTGACTTACTCGAACGATGTGAGGGTGTGTTGGATTTTAACTCGTGACATGACATTTAATCTGTGTAGGAAAAATGTCTTATAAGAATCGGTCATAGATGTACCGTGGAATAGTGAATGGAGTTGTGACAAAGGAGTTTAAAGACGGAGTTGACAGTTTTATTCAGTTGCATTGAGTAATTCATCAGTAGCAGTTGATCCGATGGGTACCATCCGATGTCCGTGTTCGGCTTGTAAGAACAGAAAGTGGATATCGACATGGGATGCGCAGCATCATTTGTATACGAGAGGATTTGTTGCCCATTATGAGTTATGGTCGTCTCATGGTGAGTTGAATATTCAGTCGTCTGCAACAGCTTTACTTTGCCTCCACAAGTACGTATGTAGACATGGTTGTCGATGCTGCTGGTCCGAGTTCAATATTCATGAAGATCAAACAATGAAGAAGTGACGAATGATACAGCTCAAAGATTTTATCAGTTACTTCGAGATGTTGATGAGCCATTATGGATGGTTGTGAGAGGCATACACGGTTGTCTGCAGTGTCGCAGCTACTGAATTTGAAATCTGAATTTCATATGAGCGAGAGTTGTTTTGATCGGCTTCTCTTACTCGTCAGAGTATGCTTCCTCAATCAGAGAGGTTACCTACTGATTTTTATCGGCGAAGAAGATGGTGAATGATCTGGGGCTTGGTTTTATGAAAATTGATGCATGTCTGAATCACTATATGTTGTACTACAAAGATGATGCAAATAAGACATCATGTAGTATTTGTAAGAATGATAGATTCAAGCCTAAGAGAGGGGACAAGTCAAGCAGAAGGATGTTCCGTATAAGTCATTGCGGTACTTTCCGATCACAGCTAGATTGTAGCAGTTGTTTATGTCCCCGAAGACAGCTGGACACATGATGGCATGCGGAAAGAGTCTGTCGTGACGATCTTGAAATGAGTCATCCTGCCGATGGTGAAGCTTGGGCTCATTTTAGCCGTACTCATCCTTACTTCTGAAGGGATCCAAGCAACGTGCGGCTGGGTTTATGCACAGACAGTTTCAATCCATTCGGAGGCTCGGTGGCATCTTACTCATGTTGGCCAGTATTTCTAACACTGTATAACCTTCTTCCAGGCATGTGCATGAAGCGTGAGAATCTGTTCCTTTCATTGCTGATTCCGGGTCCAAAAAGTCCAAGAAAAAATATAGACATATATCTCAGACCGTTGATGATGAACTAAAATTGTTATGGTCAAATGGGGTCTCTCTTATGATGCATCCAGAAAATAGAATTTCAATTTAAAGCTGCATTAATGTGGACAAATAAGTGACTTCCCAGCGTACGGCATGTTATCTGGCTGGAGCACACATGGGAGGTTGGCATGTCCTTATTGCATGGAGGATTCTAAATCATTCGTATTGAAATATGGGGAAAATCATGTTGGTTTGATTGTCACCGTCGGTTTCTACCGAGTGACCATCCTTTCCGAAAGCAAAAGGATTCTTTTATGATAAATACAATTATGATGGGGAGGTAGATATGGAACGGGTGTCTGGTGGAAACATGGCGAGGCGGGTCTAGAACTTACCGACTGTATCACAACTGTCTGGTAGTACCCGACAAATCCCCGACTTTGATGATATAAATGAAATAATTTGCTTATATAAGGATAACGAACAGGAAGAAGTTGACCCAAATGCCCTTGAGCGGGAGGTGGAGTCTGATGTGGAGGAAGAGTCCCGGCATGATGAGGACGAATTCGAGGAGGATGACGAAGATGACGCTGAATTAAACATATCTTCAGCATCTGATGATGAATATAGATAATATATCCTACATTTTGTAAGAACTTCGTGTTGTTGTTAATTATATGTTATTCAATAGCTACTTTAAAAATCAGACTTCATGACATGTTATATCTTTATTTATCTCAATAGGGATATGGTACGTGGAGGACGGAGTCGGACGGTTTTCACGTCCGTAGGCCAAGGGTCCGCGTCCCCGTCCACGACAGGTATATGCATATGTACACATAGGGGTTTTTATATTATTGTTCATATTAAATCATATTTTCTAACAAACATACAATTTTGCAGGGACTGCCTCCCCGTCCACGTCGGTCGTCCCGGTGACAGGTATATGCATATGTACACACAAACTCTACATATTATGTTCAATTTAAATTCACGAGATCTAACGTACATACAATTTTGCAGGGGCTGCCTCCCCGTCCACGCCGGTCGTCCCGGTGACAGGTATATGTATATGTAAACACAAAACTCTATATATTATTGTTCAATTTAAATCATATTTTCTAATGTGTATATAATTTTGCAAGGACCGCCTCCCCGTCGACCACGCGAGTAGCGCCACCTTTCCCTTCTTCCCACCACCAGGTACATGTATGTTTCCATAGATTAGTATGTTTCTTTTCTTCCAATTTATCCAACAATAGTGTACTTAATTGTTTTCAACAGAGGTGGAGAGCCAGCATCCAGCAGCGGATGAGGAGGGGCCTCAGCTACCGGGACAGCAGCCATGTTGGATCTCAGGTAAACTTGATCACTTGAAACTTACTGTATTGTTATTTATGTTATACATTTGATGTACAAAATTAATGTGCAATTGCAGGGGGAAGATAGATCTCGGTTCTGCTTCCGGCTATACTACGACGCTGGTCCACGCACATATTCCAAGACCAGTGGATGCATGGAGAGAGATCCCGGTGCCCGTCCGAGATTTATTATTTGACATGTTCACAGTATTATTAATTTTTATTGATTTGAAGTCATTTATTTAATTACTATCTCCGTTAGTGCAGACAATTGAGTAATTTTATTTCTTTACAGCGGAGGTACGCGTTCACGAGACCTGAGGATCTCCCTCGAGCTAGAGCCGTCTGGGAGTCTACTACCCAGACTAATTTAAGAAAGTCGATGTGGGAGGCCCGGGACAAAGCAATGAAGACCACAGGAAACCGGGATCCTATGGCTTGGCTGGATTACGACCATGTTTGGCTGAGGAGGGACTATTAGGAGTCCCTTGTGAGCGTTGGGCTACTGGACCATGGCAGGAGCGGTCACAGGCGGCAAAACGCAACCGATCAACTCATCCGGAGAAGAATGTGCATACTAGTGGGTCTGTATCTTATGCGACCCACAGCCAAAAATTGGTAAGCATATTATTGTTCAATTGCTTAATACATTGATATATTGTGTGAAACTAACTAATTTTGTTGAATTGTAAGTGTTACTGTTATAGTAACATAGGTCGGCTCCTGCCGAGGTGACCGCTAAGACGCTTCTCGTTAGACTGAGCCGAGATGACCAAGCCGATGAATCCTTTTGAGGCGCGCTTGGCCGACGTGCGACGCTGCTCTCGAGCTTACGACCTGACCTGCAAAGCCCGCCGAGTGGGCTCGGCGGGGAGACACTCTGACGCTCAAGTCAGTTGCTAGCCGAGCAGAACGGCCTAGCACAGGGGGAGAATAGCGTACCTTTTCCAGTGGAATGTCTACCCTTTATATAGTGTTAGGACACGTACGTGTGAGCTGGACGAGCCGTCAATCTCGCTGGGAGTTACCGAGATTCCTGTCGGATTGGGTGCCTTTACTTCCCTATCAAACGTGATGATCGTGGCTGCCACCTGTAGATCTGATCGCCGAGATCGTGGTCTTAATGGCCGTGATTTATGGTTCCGCAATTCTTGGTGGTTACCTCATTCGTCCGTTAACCCCGTGAGGGCTGTGATGGGGCGCGCGAGGACGCCGAGCTCTAGGTCGGCGTGGCCGAGCTTTGATAACCGAGGTGCTCAATTGGAGGCTCTTATTTGAGGGTGTTACAAGACTGCTCGGGTTCGAGCTCTAGAGAGGTCCGAGACGCATAAAGCATCGCTGATATCGTAGATAAGATGTCGGCTAGTGACCTTATGAGGTTGGCTGATCCGAGGTCCCATGCGACCTGATGGGAACACCGATAGTTCAGATATCTTATGCCTTCGTCAGTCTCATGGACTCTTCTGAAAGTTGGTAACTAGGTCAGCCTCATCCGAATTTGAGGCCGAGCCGAGAGGAACTGGAGGCGAGCCTGTCGGGCGGCTAGGCTATACTGATGTGGAATGTTGGACTCTACCTTTAGATGTGGTCGGCTGTCTTCAGGGATGGACAATCTTCAAATGCGGTCGGCCATCCTGGTTTGCCGACCTGCCTGGAAACCTCCACAACACTGGCCCCCTAGGTTCAGGTCGGACCGTGATTGCGGGCCGAGGTAAAGCTAAATTTCTCTGCTGGAAACACGTACCCTGTCACGTGGCTTGGCTGACACCTATGACCCATCAAGACGCCACGTCACCCTGTAGTCAGAAGCCGCCGTGTCGCAAGGGTGCGTTACGGCGTTGTCAGAGTCACCGAACGTCTCATCATCTAACGAGCTGTCGCGTGCTGCTTCTTATACCACGTCGCTGTACTTTTGTCGCCTCGTTTTCTGAGCGCCATCATGCTCTTCTTGCCGCTCGCACTGATTGGAATCCGAGGGGTCAATTTCATTGCCAATCTGGTGACGCCACGTAGGCCGATCTCAACCACTTGCATTGGGGGTTGGCTTTTTGCCGTTGGATTCGATTGGCCCCCAACTCTATAAATACCGGGGTCTGCTGCCGAACGATCGCCCTTGTTCTTGCGCGCGAGCATCTACCAGGCGACCTGTCGACGTGCCGACGAGGGTTGCGCCGACGTCTCTCGCCCGAGCTTCGACCATTTTCAATTTTTGCTTGCTTCCTTAAGAGGTAAGCGATGTCTTCAAGTTCTACGTTTTCTTCCTCTGGTCCTCGTCTCCGTGAGGGCTCGTCGTCTGGGGGTTCTCCTTTCGAGAACTCTTCTCACTCAATGGGGTGGTTTCCTATGATGGAACGTCCCACTCTCCACATCGGCTTGGTCGTCTCGGCTCAGTCTGACGAGAAACGCCTCAGCGGTCACCTCGACAGGAGCCGACCTATGTTACTATAACAGTAACATTGGCGCCATCTATGGGAAACGACACAAAGGTCAGTACGGATTTCCTTTCCATAATTTCACTACAATGGGGGGAAGTTGAAATCCAGCATCATCTTCCCTTAACATATCATGAGCACCTATCCGGTCGAGTGTCGAGCCCATCTCCATGGTCGGCTCGGGGGCAACCGAGAGATAAAGCAGACACCGGGATGGTGGGTCGGGCCGCTTTGATGGCCGACCACTGTTACGAACACGGATGCGATCTTGACTTCAAGAACGAGAACGGATCATAAGCCTCCGCACGAGGCCGAATTAAAGCTCATCATGAAGCCCTTCAAAGATTCGTTGGAAGTCGGCTCCGTAGCCGACGAGTTTTAGATTTCAGAGCGATCTTGCGGTTATTACCGGTTTGGGAAGCCTGAGCCCTCTGAACAACGAGCCGCAATCACAAGCTCAATGTCCATCACGGAGGGACCGAGAAGCCGACGTCCGATGAATGAAGGTGTGGTCGCTTCGGCACACGTATACGTCGTAGCTTGTGCGAGGACGCTTCGGTACTCAGAGCCCTTGAAGGCGTGGTCGCTTCGGCACACGTATACGTTGTAGCTTACGTCGTAGCTTGTGCGAGGATGCTTCGGCACTCCGAGCCCTTGAAGGCGTGGTCGCTTCGGCACACGTATACGTCGTAGCTTGTGCGAGGTCGCTTCGGCACTCCGAGCCCTTGAAGGCGTGGTCGCTTCAACACACATATACGTCGTAGCTTGTGCGAGGTCGCTTCGGCACTCGAGCCTTGGAGGTGTGGTCGCTTCGGCACACGTATACATCGTAGCTTGCGTGAGGTCGCTTCGGCACTCTGAGCCTTGAAGGCGTGGTCGCTTCGGCACACGTATACGTCGTAGCTTGCGCGAGGTCGCTTCGGCACTCCGAGCCCTTGAAGGCGTGGTCGCTTCGGCCCACGTATACGTCGTAGCTTGCGCGAGGACGCTTCGGCACTCCGAGCCCTTGAAGGCGTGGTCGCTTCGGCACACGTATACATCGTAGCTTGCGTAAGGTCGCTTCGGCACTTCGAGCCCTTGGAGGCGTGGTCGCTTCGGCACACGTATACGTCGTAGATTGCGTGAGGTCGCTTCGGCACTCCGAGCCCTTGAAGGCGTGGTCGCTTCGGCACACGTATACGTCGTAGCTTGCGCGAGGTCGCTTCGGTACTCCGAGCCCTTGAGGCGTGGTCACTTCGGCACACGTATATGTCGTAGCTTGCGCGAGGTTGCTTCAGCACTTAGAGCCCTGAAGGCATGGTCGCTTCAGCACAAGTATACGTCGTAGCTTGCACGAGGTCGCTTCGGCACTCCGAGCTCCCCACACGAGGTCGCTTCGGCACTCGTCTTATTCGAGCTCTTGCGCGAGGTCGCTTCGACACTTCGAGCTCCCCACACGAGGTCGCTTCGGCACTCGTCTTATCTGAGCTCTTGCGCGAGGTCGCTTCAGCACTCCGAGCTCCCCACACGAGGTCGCTTCGGCATCGTCTTATCCAAGCTCTCAACGAGGTCACTTCGGCACTCGTCTTATCGAGTTCTTACACGAGGTCGCTTCGGCGCTCGTCCAACCACAATCCCTAAAACGAGGACAACCCTCTTCATGAGGTCAACGTGGTCTAACAGGATATCCGTTAAACGAGTCCCGACCTCAAGAAATTCATTAAATCCGAGCCCCAAGCTGGACCTAAATGGCCAAACGTGTGATTCAAAGAAGCGTGGTTCGAACCAGGCAATGACAAATCAAGCAGTAATGAAAGAGGCAAGCGTTTCGATTTTTCTAACAATAAATACACTGCGAGTCGAACCGCCACATACGAACGTAAGACATTCATCAACTACAATGTCGTCAGACGCGGCAACTTGAGCCTCAGTAGTAGCGGCCTGATCGGAAGCAACGATCATCTCATCGCCAGGAACCGCCTCGGTCGCAGCAGCCTGTGCCTTGTCGGCGACTTCAGCTCGGTCTTGAGCCGGACTAGCGTCCTCGTCCTCGGCATCTTCCAGACCCGACAAATCATATTCGGGATGCAATTTTCGGATGTCCTTGACGCAGTGGTCGTATCCAGCCTGGAAGAGCTTGTAACCTCTTCATTTAGCTCCTCGAAGTCGCGATACTCTGTGATAATCCTTTCGCCTCCTCCTCGGCCAGCCTCAAGTTCTGAGCCCTTGCGGCCTCCATCAACTCTTCCTTTATACGAATAACCTCTTTGAGGTCCTCGGCCGCCTTGGTCATCTGAGCCGCATCCTCTTCGGCTCTCTTCGCCTTCAGCCGCTCTGCGTCTAGGAGCTTCTCGACAATCTTAGCCCTCTTCTCGGCCTCTTTTGCCTTGTCTGTGGCCTCGAGGACTTGCTGGTCAGCCGCCGCATGGACTTCTCAGCTTTCTTGAACAAGCCCCGACCAGGCCCAATTGAGTTTGCACTGAACCGTAGAATTCCTCCACGATTCATGGGCTCGCTTGGTCGAGAACTGGGCCAACGTTCTCACCGGGGTCGCCCGACGGGCCCATTCAGTAGCGGAGAGCTCCTCAGAGCGCACCGACGACGGCTGAGGGCTCGTGACATGCCAGTCTGCGGTCGGTTGTTCCGGCAGCTTGCATCGTCCTTGAGATGATGTCGGATGAGGATCTGACGATCGGCGCTTCGTCCTTCGACCTGCGTCCTCAGTCTCCTCCCTCGGACGTTTCGATGGCTCTTGGCTCTTCTTACCACGCCCTACAAACCTATTCGCTGCTCGGTCGGCCAATGAGGTATGCGCGTCTGCGAACGTCGAACGCGGAAGCAGCCGACGACTTGCTCTTGTCGGCCATCACTGCGAGAAGCAACAGTTGGTTAGCTCTTATTCGCAAATCACAAAAGGAAGACATTGGAAAGAAAATGACATTTGTCGGCCTTGGCAATCAGTTTGAACAATCCATCGAGCTGAAACAGGTGGGAGGATCCAACCCCTGTAGAGAATCAAACTCCGCGAGCTCGGTTTCGATGAGATTTGGAGCTCAGAAGGCTTTTTGGTGAACGTTCACTACCGTCCAAGTGGTCGAAATGGCCACCCCGTCGGGCTATGAACAAAACGAACTGCCTCTTCCAGTTATGAACAGAAGAGGGCATCCGACCAAGGATATGTCGGCCAGACCGAGCTGCGAAGTACAGCCAGTCCCCAAAGGCCTTGACCGAGAAGCAGTAAAGGAAAAGGCGCATGGTCGGAGAGACCCTAGCCATGCACAAACCTCCAGGATGCCGACAACCGACCTCCACGAATTAGGGGTCTGTTGTGACGGTGCGACTCCCAGCTTGAAAAGAAGAAGAGTGGCGAAAGGATGCAAAGGAAGGCAGAAGCCAGCTCGGATGGCCTTGGCATAGATACAGACTCCACCCTTTGCTACGTAGTGAGCACGAAGCTGACTCGAGCGATACATGGAGTAAACCTCGGAAACTCTAGTCCGGGGTGAGTTTTCATCCACGCAAGGGTCTCGTCGCTAGTTTCACATTGAGCGTCGGCGACATTGTCAGCCAGCTGACGAGCTCCAGAAGTATGAGAGGAAGGCTCCTTGGGAACGTAAGTCCCAGGATCAACAATAAAGCAGTCATCAGAAAGGTCTGACGACTCATCATCAGGCCGAGGAGAGTGGGACGTTCCATCAGAGAAACCACCCCTATTGAGTGAGAAGAGTTCTCGAAAGGAGAACCCCAGACGACGAGCCCTCACGGAGACGAGGACCAGAGGAAGAAGACGCAGAACTTGAAGACATCGCTTACCTCTTAAGGAAGCAAGCAAAAATCGAAAATGGTCGAAGCTCGGGTGAGAGACGTCGGCGCAACCCTCATCGGCACGTCGGCAGGTCGCCTGGTAGATGCTCGCGCGTGAGAACCAGGCGATCGTTCGCCAGCAGACCCCGGTATTATAGAGCCGGGGCCAATCGAATCCAACGGCAAAAAGCCAACCCCCAATGCAAGTGGTTGAGATCGGCCCACGTGGCGTCACCAGATTGGCAATGAAACCGACCCCTCGGATTCCAATCAGCTCGCGAGCGCGAGAAGCGCATGATGGCGCTCGGAAAACGAGGCGGCGAAAGTATAGTGATGCGGTATACAAAGCAGCACGCGACGGCTCGTCATATGATGAGACATTCGGCGACTCTGACAAGGCCGTAACGCACCCTTGCGACAGGGCGGCTTCTGACTACAAGGTGATGTGGCGTCTTGATGGGTCACAGGTGTCAGCCTAGCCACGTGACAGGGTACGTGTTCCAGCAGAGAAATTTAGCTTCCTCGGCCCGCGATCACGGTCCGACCTGACCTAGGGGGCCAGTGTTGCGGAGGTTTCCAGGCAGGTCGGCAAAACCAAGGATGGTCGACCGCATTTGAAGATTGTCCATCCCTGAAGACAGTCGACCACATCTAAAGGTAGAGTCCGATGTTCCACATCAAGTATTAGCCGCCCGACAGGCTCGCCTCCAGTTCCTCTCGGCTCGGCCTCGAATTCGGATGAGGCCGACCTAGTTACCAACTTTCAGAAGAGTCCATGAGACTGGCGAAGGTACAAGATATCTGAACTAATCGGTGTTCCCATCAGGTCGCATGGGACCTCGGATCAGCCGACCTCATAAGGTCACTAGCCGACATCTTATCTACGATATCAGCGATGCTTTTGCATCTCGGACCTCTCTAGAGCTCGGACCCGAGCAGTCTTGTAACACCCTCAAATAAGAGCCTCCAATTGAGCACCTCGGGTTATCAAAGCTTGGGCCACGCCGACCTAGAGCTCGGCGTCCTCGCACACCCCATCACAGCCCTCACGGGTTAACGGACGAATGAGGTAACCACCAAGAATGCGGAACCGTAAATCACGGCCATTAAGACCACAATCTCGGCGATCAGATCTACAGGTGGCAGCTATGATCATCACGGTTTGACCGGGAAGTAACGGCACCTAATCCGGGGGAATCTCGGTAACTCCCAGCGAGATTGACGGCTCATCCAGCTTACACGTACGTGTCCTAACACTATATAAGGGTAGACATTCCACTGGCAAGGTACGCTATTCTCCCCCCGCGCTAGGCCATTTTGCTCGACTAGCAACTGACTTGAGCGTCGGAGTGTCTCCCCGCCGAGCCCACTCGGTGGGCTTTGCATGTCAAGTCGTAAGCTTGGGAGCAGCGGTACGTCGGCCAAGCGCGCCTCAAAAGGGATTCATCGCTTGGTCGTCTCGGCTCAGTCTGACGAGAAGCGCCTCAGCGGTCACCTCGGTAGGAGCCGACCTATGTTACTATAATAGTAACAGTAAGCATCACGAGCTTGAGCGTGCCCCTACTTTTTGCTAGTTATTTGATCGGACTCATAAGCGGAAGGGGACGGATGACTATGTGAACGAGAGTGCTCACACGATTGCTGTAAGTCAAGCTATAAATTTTGAATTCAATTAAGATATTAAAATAATTTGTTTTCAATAATTTAGTTTTAATTTGTTCTGCAGGAGACCTATGACAGGACGATGGCGGATCGCTATGTAGAGGGCACTCCCCAGCCAGACTTGGATCCGGAGGCTTGGGTCGATGCAGCGGGAGGGCCGAGGAAGGGTTGAGTGTACGGCTTTGGGGACAACCTGGATACTACTCCAGTGTTGTCCTCATATGCGAGTTCGATCGCTCCTCCGGCATACGCGAGTTCATCTGCTGCGCCGCCCGTCAGTGGTGTAGAGGAGATGAGAACCCTCATTCGGGAAGAGCTACAGACGCACTTCGGCGATATAGTTCAGCAGTTGATCTCAGCCATGCAAGGAGTACACCCCTCACAGCCAGTCCCTCAGGTCAGTATTACTATTAATTCATATACTTTGAATGAAATGAAACCACTAAAGAATGTCAAAACACAAGTTGAAATGACGGATCTAAAAAAAACTCAAGTCTAAAAGATTAAAACACAAAACCCAGGGTTCCAAAATCCCAAATAGGGATCTGATCGGCATGCCGTTCGCTCCGACACGACCGGTGGGTTCAATTGACGTGTGCGAACTGACGGAATCCAATTTGGACTCCCGGATTGGGTGGGCGTTGAAATGACAGATTTAAAAAAAACCCAAGTCTAAAAGATTAAAACACACAACCCGGGGGTCCAAAATCCCAATAGGGATCTGATCGGCGTGTCGTTCGCTCCGACACGATCGGGTGGGTGAAAGTGACGTGTGCGAACTGACGGAATCTGATTTGGATTCCCAGATTGGGTTGGGCATTGAAATGACGGATCTAAAACAAACTGAGTCTAAAGGGTCAAAACACACAACCCAGGGGTCCAAAATCCCAAATAGGGATCTGATCGGCGTGTCGTTTGCTCCGACACGACCGGGTGGGTGAAAGTGACGTTGTGCGAACTGACGGAATCCGATTTGGATTCCCGAATTGGGTTGGACGTTGAAATGATGGATCTAAAAAAAACCTGAGTCTAAAGGGTCAAAACACACAACCCGGGGGTCCAAAAACTCAAATATGGATCTGATCGGCGTGCCGTTTGCTCCGACACGATTGGGTGGGTTAAAGTGACGTGTGCGAACTGACGGAATCCAATTTGGATTCCCGGATTGGGTTGGGCGATGAAATGATGGATCTAAAAAAAACCTGAGTCTAAAGGGTCAAAACACATACCCGGGGGTCCAAAAACCCAAATAGGGATCCGATCGGTGTGTCGTTTGCTCCAACACGACTGGGTGGGTTAAAGTGACGTGTGTGACTGACGGAATCCAATTTGGATTCCCAGATTGGGTTGGGCGTTGAAATGACGGATCTAAAAAAAACCCAAGTCCAAAGGGTCAAAACCTACAACCCGGGGGTCCAAAATCCCAAATAGGGATCCGATCGGCATGCCGTTTGGTCCAACACGATCGAGTGGATTAAAGTGACGTGTACGAACTAACGGAATCCGATTTGGATTCCAGGATTGGGTTGGGCGTTGAAATGACGGATCTAAAAAAAACCCAAGTCTAAAAGATTAAAACACACAACCCGGGGGTCCAAAATCCCAAATAGGGATTTGATCGGCGTGCCGTTCGCTCCGACACGACCGGGTGGGTTCAATTGACGTGTGTGAACTGACGGAATCCAATTTGGATTCCCGGATTGGGTTGGGCGTTGAAATGTCGGATCTAAAAAAAACCCAAGAAACAACGGATCTAAAAATAGTTTCTAATTCAACTTGAGAAATAATCACATATTTTAAATTTAATTTTTAAAAATAATGTATGTATATTAATTTTTATTAATATTTCTCATATTAATTTTTTTTAATATAGGATCCACCTCCGGCACCTTACGATCACGAGGCGGGGACAGCAGACGATCCTGTAGATCTGTCTTAATTTTTTGTATTTATTATTATGTATGATTTTACATTTGTTATATTTTATCATTTTATGTTGATTGTGAGTATTTGTGAAATTTATGAATATTGTAGCAGGTTTGAAATCATTGTTATTTCTCTATTTAAAAAAAAAATACAGAACTTTCTGACGAACTTCCGACAGATCGTAGTCCGTCGAAAAATAGATATTACCGACGGAAAAACCCGTCGGCATTTCTGTCTAAAGTTCTGACGGATTGTTTTCCGACGGATTTGTTAGTCGGAATTTACCGACGGAAATGCCGACGGAAAAGTCCGTCGGTCAATACTGACCAAATTTCCGACAAATCTTTCCGACGGATTCCGTCGGAAATTCCCGACCCATTTTCTGACGGATATTTCTGTCGGTATTTCCGACGGAATGTTTTGCCGTTGGTAATTTCTGACCAGTTGTTTCCGACGGATCAGTTCTGACGACCGTTCGACGGAAAGCTGTTGGAAGTCTTTGTTTCCGATGGATTGCCGTCGGATTTCCGATGGATTCTGTCCGTCGAAAATCCTGCAATTTCTTGTAGTGATTCTTGGTACTCTATTTGGCCATCAAATTGATTGTCTAAGATAACAAACATGACTATGCTAGGCAACATTATAAGGGGCCCGATCTGGTCCTGGGGGGAGTGCCCGAAAGGCTATTAACTCGCGAGGGTTTAATGATCTGGGTGTTTGGCATGCACCTAACACAGGACTATCAAGATTTAATCTATGACAATCAATCAATCAAAATACTATATTCTCTCGGTTGATAAAATGATCGACCAAACACACGTTACATGCTATCGCGACTAGTGCGCTTTTGTGCAATCGTTACATGCTATCTCATTACATGGCCAATCTTTTATCATGCTAGTTTTGCAATATTCTTTTGGAATGTACTATCGCTCTCTTGCTATCGTGTGACATTACTCTCTTGTCTATACTTGATTGTTCTATCTAGTTATTCTCCGTTACAAGATATTAATCATTTAAAACATGCATGTCTCTACGAGATATTAAGTCCTACTGAGCGTTATCGTTCACCCTGCGCTATTTGTTATATGTGTTTCAGGTAAGTCGGATGATGACCTTACACACACCAACGAGAATGGATTGGAGTGATGAGCGACCTGGAGTCATAGCGATGGAATGACCTTAGTATCATAGAGTCTAGTTAGATATTTGCTTAGTTATCTTTTCCAATGTAATGATGTTATTGAGCCCTATGTTTTGGCTCAGAATTAGTGGTTGTAATAGTTTAGGTGAATTATCAATAAAATGAGGAGTTATTGCAACTATTGTTCATTAGCTGCTCTGATTTTTGCGACTGAATGCGCAATTTATGTTACCATACACTTTGCTCACGCCTTCCCGATTTATTCCGCTGCTAAATTGGCGGTGCGTGACAGATAAAGCCTTTCTCCAGCAATTCCATCAACTGCTCCTTCAATTTCTTTAATTCAGCAGGCGACATTCTATATGGATGACGTGACATCGGTGCAGCTCTAGGGGTCAGATCAATTGAGAAATTTACATCTCGTTCAGGTGGAATGTCTGGCAGCTCGTCGGGGAACACGTCAGAGTACTCTTGCACTATGTGTATATCTGATATCTTGGATGCTTTCTTTTCAACTACTATAGCAGCATGGAATGCCACACAGCCTTTCCTAATCATACTTTGTGCCCGAATAGCAGAGATGAGAGACAAGTGCCTCTTGTGTCTACATCCCATGAAGGTTAATTTAGGGAATTCACTAAAGGAAAATTTTCCTCCTCTACAATCGACACATGCCCCATAAGTAGATAGCCAGTTGGCTCCTAGTATGACATCATAGCCTTCCATGGGCATACACACCAGGTCGGCTCTTAGATTGAGTTCTCCAACCATGACATCAGTTAATGGAAAATATTTGATCAATTGGGTTTTCTCCCCCAGTGGTGTTGTGACAGACAATTTAAAACCCATAGATGTCAGTTTAACAGTTAGGGTATCAGTAAATGCTTGTGATATGAACGAATGTGTAGCGTCAATATCAAACAAAACAAATGCTGACTAAGAAAAGACTTGCAATGTACCTTCCACAACTCCACCATCCTTGGTGGTCTCTACTTCTTGCATAGCTTGCAGTCAGCCAGGCTTCTTTTGCCCATTCGAGCGATTCTCCTTTTCCTGTTCCTTCAGCACAGGGCACTCGAAAATGCAGTGATTGCGATTTTCGCAGCATAAGCATGCACCCGCTTTCCTCCAGCATTCATTGGCAGTGTGACCAGGTTTGTCACAATGCTCACAGTTGGCCTTGTTGGTGTTTGAGGGGGTAGCTATCTTGGGCTTCCTTTCCTGATTTGGCTCTCCAGTGATGTTGAAAGGTCACTTCTTGCCATTGGTCGGTCTGCTTGAGGAAATAGGTGTTTGTTCCTTCTTGACAATCCTGCCCTTGATACGGTCTGTAAGATCAGTCGCATCGTCTAGCAACTGGGCCTTCTTGACTACATCAGCATAAGTCTGAATGTCCATAGGTGCAAGTTGAGTGATATAAGAGGGCTTGAGCCCATTGAGAAATTGTCTCGCCTTCATTTTCTCTGTGCTGACAAGATGATTGGCATAGCGTGCCAATCGGGAAAATTACACTTCATATTCAGCGACGATAAGGTTCCTCTACTTCAATGCATCAAATTCAGAGGCTTTCCTCTCTTGGATTCGTTTAGAAAAATACTTGGAGTTGAACTACTCCTTGAATTCATCCAAGTGAATTGTGCATCCGCCCTGGTGGCCTCCACAGACTCCCACCATGCACATGCGTCGTTTTCAAGTTGGAAAGTGGCAAGCAATAGTTTGTCACCATCCACGCATTACATGACGTGAAAGATGCGCTCAATTTCCTTCAGCCAATGCTCGGCCTCATCAGGATCAGTGGTCCCACTGAAACGAGGCAGGTTCATGCTACGGAAGTTTCTATGTAAGTCTCTAGCTCCTCAGTTTCCACCACCTCCAGCAGCTTAAAGTAGGGCTCTAGTGAGCTCCTAAATGGTTTGCTGCATGTCACGGAGTTGTGCAGGCTCCACTGCCTTTGCTAATGTCTTAAGTTCCTTCAAAAGATAAATTTTAATGTAAGATATTGAGGTTGCACTATGTTTGTGCGTGTGTGAGTTTATTTTAACTTATTATCCATGGCTCTAACCATCTCTAACATAGGTATGGAATTAGACTCTTAGTCGAGGCAGGTCAAACCTAGATCATCCTATACTTAAGAACAACCTAAGCTCTGATACCACAAAACTGTAACGCCCCGACGCGGAATATCGGAGCGGTAATACAGTTAAATAAATAGTATAGAGCGAGAAATAACATCAAACATTGCACAAATTGGAATAACGCCAAATAAAATCTAACTTCATTAATAATTCCTCAAATCAACTAGTACATCACTAAATCAGAGCCATAACTAAGGTGCAGAATACTTTATTCAAATCCAAACTATTACAAACTGACTAACTAACAACTAAATAACTACTAAAACATTGGTTGTCGTAAAGTGGGGTCACTCCTGGTCCTGCTCATTCCCTTCCTCGTTCGTGTGGTAGTCTCCATCGGACTCACCTGAAACACATGAAATAAATAGCACAGGGTGAGCGATAACGCTTAGTAGGACTTAATATCTCCTATAAACAGACATACTTTAAGTAATTAATGTCTTGTCAAGTAGGATAACTATCGAGAATAATCAAACAAAGACATGACAGTGATTTACAAGATAGCAAGTGAGCGACAATACTTCCAATGAAATAGCGTAACAAGCATGATACCAGGTTAGCCATATAACGAGATAGTATGTAAGGTTGCACAAAAGTGCACTAGTCGCGATAGCGTGTTTGGTCGATATTCTTTCAACCACAAGATCAAGTAATTTGATTGATTGATTGTCATAGATTAAATATTGATAGTCATGCGTTGGATGCATGCTGAACACCCTAATCATTAAACCCCCGTGAGTTATAGCCTTCCGGGCGCACCTCCCTGGAGCAGATCGGGCCCTTTATAATATTGCCTGGCATTGATCATGTTTTTATCTTAGACAATCAGGATGGCCAAATAGAGTACCAAGAATAGATGAGAGTAATTAACGAATAGATGAGAGTCTAGAGAGAATATGAATAGACGAGAGTGTAGAGATAATAGATGAGAACAAGGACACATTGTAAAATAACGATAAATAGGGGATATTAACAGTTGCACAACACATGGTCGTGTGTCGGCATTCCGGTAGAAGTCACAACCGCCCAATAGCCCCGCTATGAACACAGGCCAAAGGTCCGGCGTGATCCCAAGGTAAGAGAGAACAAACTAAGACCGTTGGATCATGCTGATCCTTAAGGGTATATAGGTTTTGATGGTACAACCCGCTCGTCGGCAATGGACCTCTGCCAAAGCCAATGAGACTTACGGAGGCCTTAACATAGAGTTCCTGGTCCAGTTAGGATTATTCCCAACGGTTGATTACCAGATATATTATTGAGTGAATTTGATAAGGTTTCATGGCAAACATTTATGTATAGTGTGTGCAAGTGTAAGATAATCATGATAGCAAGAGATAGTTGTGCACATGGCTTTTATTTAATGGGAAATCATGATAATATACCCATTATCAATAACATGGCATTACCGTTCACAACAGTACAAATTAAGGGTCAAACAGTGATTAAATGGCATGATTAACATAGATTGCATGAAGAATTAGGGTTCTGTCTGACATAGTATAATCTCGTCGGGGGTACCTGTCGCGATTCAAATCACGATGTGATGGTCGGTCGCATTCATTATAATGGTAACAGACAAATTGACAGATGCTCTAAACGCGACGGAATGAACGGTCGTGATTAGGGCAATCTATCCATGAACGCGACGTCGGGGTCTGTCATGTTCTACAATCGGTGGAGAATGCGACAAGTTGAGCCATCACGTTCATGTCGCGACGCGCTCGTCTGTCGCGACCCTCATGAGAATCGTGACGGGTCGGGCCGTCACGTTCTTAGAGGGTCTGGCTGAACCCCAAAGGTGAACTGGTTCACTTGGGATTTCAGGCCGGTCCTCTATGGACTTGATACAGGGCCATGAAACTAGTTTTAAATCAAACTAGACATGTAAAGGTATCTACAGTATCACTTAATTAGATAATAGACATGGTATGGACATGCAATGAATAGGTTACATCTCGGTGACCTAAAATCATACACAATGATGGAATCGGATTTAATTTGAAGATGTTACATAATAAAAAATGGGGAAAATAGGATCATTCGGACCCTAACATCATGGAGCATGTATGATAAAAATTGCAAGGCACGAGATCAAGTGCATGCATGGATTGAAGGTAAGCATGTTGGTTCGGGTACATGTTCATGATAGGAATTGGAGCATGAAATACTCCTAAATGGCACGGTAAAAATTAAGGAAAACATGGGACTTTGAAAAAGGGGATCATGGTCTACCTAGGGTCGAAGTTAATTAGGTTTTGTTTGAGAGATTGCCTACCTTTAACGCTTTGGATCCTAGGGTTTGGAGATGTTGAAGATGACGAAATCCCCTTTGCACCTAGCCTTTTCTCCTTGCTCTCCTCGTCCAAACCTTCTCCTCCTCGTTCTCCAAGCTCCAGAGGGTCAATAGGGTTGACTAGAGACGAAATGGAGGGTTATTTGTATGATTAAAGTCTCCTACTTGCTTAAAACTCTTCCCTCTCCTCTAGCTACGAAATTCTCATATTTATCTCCCTTTTCCTAACATTTATCCACCTAAATAGCTTGGGGAGAACTCCAATTTTGTGGCTAAGGGATTAGGGTAGGTCTAGGACTCTTTTTAAGATAATTATGAGTTAATATAATGATTATATTAACCCTTTTTCATTATTAATAATTAAGGTATGAATTTAGCATTAAATATCTCTCATCCAAGTTGGGCTCTTTCCTTTTAGGCCCATTAACTCATATATGGACCATTAGTGTAACCCATTTCCAAATTTGGCTTAATGGGTCTTAATTTAATCCCATTTTATTCTACTTTATTCACATTTTAATTTATTCACAAATGTTTTAAATTTTTAGAGTTCTATACAAGGTCTCATAGACTTCATTGTTGAGATAATAATCCCATCCAAGGACATCACCACTAAGAAGCTATCACCTAGAGAAGATGAAGCAACATTGGAATCTCTTTGTTGGACGTTGTTTGTGGACAGCTTCTCATGCTCTGCCGATAGTAGAGCCAGACTAGTGCTCACTCTACCTGGAGTGCTCACTCCACCTTGAGTGCTCACTCCATCTAGAGGGACCTCACTAGAATGCCATCCAGATCACATTCCTAGCCTTCAACAATGCTGCAAAGTACAAAGCATTGATCTCATGGTTGTCAATGGCCTTCCACCTCAGGGCCAAGAAGGTGTATGCCAATAGTAAGTCATAGCTAGTTGTCAGCTAGATATCTGTGGAATGCAAGGCAAGGACCTTACCATGGCCAAGTACCTTGGTGTGGTGAAGAAGCCCATATTCTAACTGTAGTACTTCAACATCACCTAGGTTCCCAAGTCAAAAATGCAAAAGTCGATGCCCTGGCCCACATTGCTTCATCCTCTGAGCTTAGACAGTGGCGATCAGTTCTCGTCAAGGAGATCCCCTCCCTAAGATACGTAGAAGACAAGTCTTGGTTAGGGAAATAGAGGCTGCTCTGACCTAGAAAGATCCCATTCACAACTTCTTATGACTTGGTACTTTACCTTCTAACAAGTAGGCTGCACAAGACATCAAGCGTGGAGCTGCAAAGTTCATCATAGACCAAGGTCAGCTCTATTGAAGATCCTGTGGTCGTGGTCTTAGTGTAACTCACAATTCTCCCTAGTCTCGCCTGTAGGGGTCTGACTTCATCTTCTCGGGTCACCATAGGTGTGGCTTGTTTCAAATCTCCATTAAGATCTAGGACGGTGCCATGGCAAAGGTTGGCAAAGAGGAACGAGCTCTTCTTGCTGGGGGGGAACTCATGTCGGTCGTTCCTCCTCGACCTCTTATCTTCTCGGCAGAAGAAGTGCTCGGTCGGCATGGTCCTCTTCTCTTCAGTCTGGATCGAGGCTGGCATGTGGGCTTTCAGGATAGCCTCTCAGTTGGCATGGCAGTTCATCTTGCCCATAAGGTCTGTGAACAAGGATGGAAGCTTCATAGCAAGTGACATGTGCAAGTCCACATTTGTAGTTCCTCCCATCAGGGTGGGGACGGTGGTGGTGACATCAATCCCTGAGATCTATAGAGCTTCCGAGTGGAAGTGCCTATATAACTCCTGAGGGACTTTCTCAGCTATTGTTGAGCAGAGAGGAGGTACACCGAACTCTTCAGGGGACAAGCATAGTTGGCAAAGTGATCCAAGAACTAGGCCTCGAGCACTGAAAGAATGCGATGGACCCTGGGGAAAGGGTCTTAAACTAAGCTGTCGCTCCCCCCCTCAAGCATGGTTGGAAATGCTCGGTAGTTGACCTTATTCAATGCCTCCTATAAGTCTAAAAGGGTGTTGAATCATTTAAGATAGTCAGAGGGGTCAGTGGTGTCGCCAAACGCCTTCATGTTCAACATTTGAGCTTTCCTGGGTACACGTCCTACTGGATTTCCTCAGTGAAGGAGGATTGGATGAAACTCGAGGCATGGCCATTCCCTGAGATCTAGTCAGACAGTGTCTAAACCTCCTTCTACATCTCTTCTACCTTCTTAATTATCTATCCCTCCAACCTCGATAGGGACTGAATTCGGCTAGCGTACAGTGGATGCAGTCGGATTTACCCCTATAGTTGGCTCGAGCTGCGTTCCTATGATGGGTTGCACAAGATCCCCTGGGTTGAGCACAAAGGCAGGGCACAGGTACTTGAGGCCTTGGTCTCAAAGTCAGATGTCTTCTCTATCACGAGGGACTCTGCTACTGGGATCAAGGCATAAGGAGGGTCCTAGGTGACCTCTAGATTGTACCTCCAGCTTTGAAGGATGAGCCCAACTGATGGGTCAAGACTCCTATCAGCTCAAGGCTTGTGAGCCCCCTCAGCATTTGCTCTCACCACCGCCACCTGCTGAGAGAGAGATTAGAATTGTTCTATCGAGACTGAGGTGGCTTGGGTGGCCATATGATCCACGGTGTCTATGGCTCCCTCTAGCTCTCGATTATCGAACTCTTCCAACTGAGCCACTGTAACACCCCGACGCGAAATATCATAGTGATAACAGTTAAATAAATAGTATAGAGCGAGAAATATACATCAAACCATTGCACAAATTGGAATAATGTCAAACGAACCAACTTTATTGATAATTCCCCACTATTCACTATTACAACACACCAATGCAGAGCTATACCTATGGGCCCAGAGTACTTTATTCAAATAAAAAAAACTACTAACTATCTAACTAACTACTAAGATGATTGGTTGACGAAACGGCAGGTCACTCTTGCACTTGCTCATCCCTTCCTCATGCGTGTGGTAATCTCTGTCAGACTCACCTGAAACATATGAAATAAATAGCGCAAGGTGAGCGATAACGCCCACTAAGACTTAATATCTCATGAACACAGCATGCTTTAAGTGATTAATGTCTTGTAAAACAAGGTAACTAGATAGAATGATCAAGTATACTCACGAGAGTAATGTCACATGATAGCAAGAGATCAGTAGTACTTTTCACAAGAAAATTGCACAACTAGCACGATAAATGATTGGTCAAATAACAAGATAGCATGTAAGGTTGCACGATAGTGCACTAGTCACGATAGCACGTTGGTTGATCTTTTTGTCAATCGAAAAATATAGTACTTTGATTGATTGTCATAGATTAATCTTGATAGTATATAGTACTTGGATGTTATGCCAACACCTTGATCATTGAACTCTCGTGGACACTAGCACTTTCGGGCGCACCTCCAAGACCAGATCGGGCCCTTTATAATGTTGTCTGACATTTATCATGTTTTTATCTTAGACAATCAATAGATGGCCAAATAGAATTCCAAAAATAGATGAGTGTATTTGATGAATAGACGAGAGTATAGAGAGAATGTGAACAGATGAGAGGATAAAGATAGTAGATGAGAACAAGGGTCAGGGTCGTAAAACAATGATAAACAGGCGACAGTAACAGTTGCACAACACGTGTAATTGTGTGCTGACAATCCGGTAGAAGTCACTAACCACCCACTAGCCGTGCTACGAACACAGGCCAGAGGTCTGGCGTGATCTCAAGGTAAGAGAGAAAATCTAAGGTCGTTGGATCATGCTGATCCCTAAGGGTAAAAGGGGTATTGATGGTACAACCTGCTCGTCGGCAATGGGCATCTGCCAAAGCCAAGGAGTCTTACGGAGGCCTCAACAAGGAGTTCCTGGTCCAGTCAAGAGTATTCCCATGGAGAGGTCATCCAGGTCAAGAAAAGTGTATATAGGAAATATTTGTCCATCTTGCCTTGAGTGCTCGAAGGCAGAGGGACGCGATAATGGTATAAATCGAGCGAATAAAACGAAGACAAGTTTATTTAAAATAATAGGAAATTACATGAATAATTGCACTTAAATTATCAGATATATTATTATGTAATTTCTATAAGGTCTTATGGTAAAAAACTCATATTTGGTGTGTGCATGTGAGAGAGAATCAATGATAGCATGTGAGAGTTGTGCACACATCTTTTAAATAATAAAATCATGTGAATATTATCAAGAATGTATTGACATGATGTTACTGTTCATAACATGTCTTTACAAGGATTAAAACATGATTATAAAGCTTGGTTAACAAGGGTTAATTGCCATATTAGGGTTCTGGAATATATAGTAAAATCACGACGGGGGTACCTGTCTCATTCAAATTGCGACAAGTATGGTTGTCGCGTTCAAGAGAAACGATACAAGATAAATGATTGATGCTCTAAAACGTGACGGGGTCACCTATCGTGACTAGGACAATCGGTCCATAAATGCGACGTCATGGCATGTCGTGTAAGGCCAATCAAAACATAACATGGAGACGTGACGCAGTGGGCCATCGCGTTCATGACGCGATGCGCACCTGTGTCTCGATCAGGCTGAGAACGCGACCAATCGGGCCGTCACGTTCTTAGAGGTCCTGGCCAAGCCCAAAAGGTGAATTGGGTCACCTTGGGTTACGGTCCAATCTTCTAAGGGCTTGACACAGGGCTCTTTAAATTCATATAAAATCGTATACATGATGAAAACCACGAAATCAGTTTTAAACGAAACTAGACATGTAGAGGTATCAATAGTAAGGAGTAATTAGACTTCTAACATGGTATGAGCATGCTATGAATAGGTTATTTCTCGGTAAACCAAAAATTTGACACAGTGGTAAAAAGGGATTTAATTCGATAAAAGTACTTGATAGAAATTGGGAAAAAGCATGTCATTAGATCTATGACATCTTGTAGCATGTACAATAAAAGTTTCATGGCACGAAATCAAGTATCAACAGGGATTTAGGGTGAACATGAGGGGTCGGCCACATGTTCACAATAGAATTTTGGGCATGAAATACTCATAAATGACATGATGAAAATTGAGACAACATGGGGCTTTCAAAGATGGGATCATAGTCTATCTAGAGTCAATTTTAATTTATTTTTGCTTGAGAGTTTGCCTACCTTGAACGCTTTAAATCCTAGGCAAGAAATGTGAAGAACTTGAAGAAGCTCTCCTTTCCAAGCCTCCTCCTCCTTGATCTCCTCGTCCAAAAGCTTCTCTTCCTCGTCCTTCAAGCTCCAGAAGTCAATAGGGTCGACTAGGGATGAAATAGAGGTATATTTGTATGTTTAGAGTTTCCAAATCCTCTAAAACTCTTTCCTTCCTCCAATTCTGAATTTCTCATAATTATCTCACATTTCTTGCATTTATTCTTCCAATGGCTTGGGGTGACTCTAATTTGTGGCCAACTAGTTAAGATAAGGTTATGACTCTTTTTAGGATATTTATGAGCCAAAATAGTGATTATCTAGTCTTTTTTAATTTATTAATAATTTAGTCACGAATTTAAACTTAATTATCTCTCATCCAACATTGGACTTCAATTTTGTGGCCCATTAACTCATGTATGAACCTTTTAGGATAGCTCATCTTTTGTTTTTACTTAATGAGTTTCAATTTATTCACAATTTTTTTAATTTAAATTTATTTATCTCAAATTTAAAAATTGAGAGTTGCTACCGCCACTGTCTTGCCCTTTGGTGAAGCCATGACAAAAAGTGTCTTATTTTCATAGACGGCGCCAATGATATGGTCAATCCTAACTTGATCTTTCGGGTTTGGATAGAGGGAGACCACATCGATCCTGAGGTGACCTCAGGCTAAGAGCTAGAGAGTGGGGAACAAATGCTCTGCTCAGCTTAGTCCGCCTCAACCCACAAAGAAATCGATCCTAGATGTGGATCCTAATGATGACTCTCCGACAATCAAGTTAGCAACAGGAAGGTTAAGTCTGAGTTGGAAAATATTAGTTTAAGTTGCGAGAGAGAATATATAGGTGCTGACTTAATGTCTTAGTGTGACATTCATCCATCTCTATACTTGTAACTATTGATCTTCCTTTGAAGTCTCCCCTAGGTGGAGGTATTTATTAACTTCCGATATAGAGTTACCCCATCCATGGGAAGAGACTATAGTTGATGGATCTTATTGGGCCGGGCCCTAGCCTGCAGCCCAAGTCACTATCTTTTTTCTTTTTCTTTTTGACAAGTAAACTGATGTCACATTACATTCAAAGAAAGATATAGTCCGAAGATAGGAGAGGCATAAACCAGCCCTATAACCCAAACAACACGAAAGTAGAGTCCAACATACAGAGGGTATAGTGAAATAGGGAAGGACCTTCCGAGGCAGAACGCCTGGACACATGATCCTTACACAAGACATCAACACTCAAAGTCCCACTTGAGAGATGAGGAAGCCAACGCCCCCGACCATCGCATAGGGCTGCCGGAGAAGATCATCGCCCAGAGACAATGGCCAATCGACGGGAGTACGCCCAAGTCATTATCACCCTCCAGCTGAGACCGGCCTCATCACTGAGCTCATCAGTAATCATAGATTGAGTATACGAAAACTGCGTCATTATATTCTTTATGAAACAAAAGAAACCGTTGTAGATGGCAGAGTCAAATCCAACAGTGCGCTGGGTTCTTCCCGGAGCTAGAAAGCTGCCAACAGTTCCACTCCCCGAGGAGAAAGGGCGTGGTGCCCCTCACTTTATCCTTCATTACGGACAACTGCTTCTCCTTGGAACAACTGTCTGTCTACAATTAAACAAGGGGAATGAACTGTTAAGAAAAAAATGCCAACCCATCTAGAAGGCACGAGCCTTGATCTGTAAAAGCTGAAGACATGATCTACTAGTGATCAGTGGAGATTGATACTGAGCAGGAAATTTAAGATACTTTTGCATTAACTGCAGGGAAGAAAACATTGAGAATAAATCAGAAATATTCGATAACAGGGGCGATTGAAGAAGAGCAGAACTCCTTGACTCTTACAGTGAGAGCCCTTCTATTTATATTGTACAGAATGGTAAAATAAGGACACATGTACAGCTATTCATAATAGAAAAAATAGTATTTACAATGGCTAACCAAACTCCACTAGATCCTAACTATTTCTGAGATGGGCTAGCTGTGTGACAACTCATGCTCTGATGAGCTAGCCGTTTGGCAGCTCATGCTCTGTTCACACCCCCCCTCAAACTGATGGTGGGGCATCATCAGTTTGCTTCTATAATAATCATGATGTTTCTTCGTTAGACTTTGTAAAAAAGTCAGCAAGCTGATCTTTGGAGGAAACATGGGGAAGAGAAATAAGACCACGTTCAAATTTTTCCCGAATAAAATGGCAATCGATCTCAATATGTTTGTGCGTTCATGAAATACTGGATTACTCGCAATTTTGACTGCACTTTCATTGTCACAGAACAGTGGGGTGGGAGAAGGGGACTGGATACCAAAGTCAGATAATAGGCGTTGGAGCCACACAATTTCCCCACAAGTAGAAGACATTGCTCGATATTCTGCTTCAGTTGAGGACTTTGACACAGTGGACTGCTTTTTGGATTTCCAGGAGAGTAGAGAACTTCCAAGAAAGATGCAAAAACCTGTTGTTGATCGACGAGTGTCCTTACAGCAACATAATCTGAATCAGAGAGCCCTTAGCTCTGGAGGAGAAGTAGAAAGATATGATAATCCAAATGTTGAAGTAGAGCGAAGATAGCGAATGATACGCAACACAGCTGTTAGGTGCAACCTGCGAGGATCCGAGACAAATTGACTCATAACATGTACAACATGGGCAATGTCCGGACGAGTGACAGTGAGATAGACTAAGCTGCCAACAAGTTTTCGATAAAGAGTCGGATCAGAGATGGATGCACCATCGTTGCAACCATAATGGACATTTAACTCAAGAGGAGTATCCACCATCTTATCATCACTAAGCCCAGCCATATCAATAAGATCTTGGGTATTTTCGTTGACTGAGAAAATACCCATGAGCACACTTGGAGATTTCCAAGCCAAGGAAATATGCAGCAAGCCCGAGGTCTTTCATTTGGAAAGACTTGTGAAGATCATCCTTAAGCGCTTGAATACCTTGGTGGTTATCACCAGTAATCAAAATATCATCTACATATACTAAGACAAAGATACTACCTTGAGCTGTGGAGGAGATGAACAAAGAGTAATCATTGTGGCTTTGTTGATATCCACAGTTTGAAGCACACATTTTAACTTTGCAAACCATGCACGAGGTGCCTATTTTAAGCCATATATAGCCTTGCGTAATTTGCAAACCATATGAGGTGAGGTACAATACCCAGGAGGAGGTCTCATATAGACAGTTTCTGATAAATCTCCATGTAGGAAAGCATTTTTCACATCCATTTGATGGATGTCCCAATGGCGAATGGCTGACACAGCAATTAAGACACGGACAGTGGTCATTTTGGCCACAGGAGCAAATGTTTCATGATAATCAATGCCATATTCTTGCTTAAAACCTTGAGCGACTAAGTGTGCTTTATACCGGTCCAAAGAACCATCAGATTTTAATTTGAGAGAGTACACCCCTTGCATCCAATCACAGGATGATTAGATGGGGTAGGAACCAAATCCCAAGTTTTATTAAATTCTAAAGCATCAAGTTCAATCTTCATAGCTTGACTCCAATCTGCACTTTCAATTGCTTGCTTGTAAGATCAAGGAATTGACAAAGGAGCCAGGGAAGAAAGTAGTGAAAGACGATTTGGTGGTTTAATTATACGCGAGGAACGACGAAGACTAACAGCTGGGGCTAAGGGTGGTAAAGATAAAGTATTACCTGAACTCAGCCATGGTGAAGGGTGAGTCATAGGAGGGGCAACTTGTTCTTGTCTTTCAGAAGTGAAACCACCCTGTAAAGTGTTAGGGAAGGAAGAGAAAGAGACTACAGAACTTGTAGGTGATGAAGGGCGAGAAGAAAAAAAATATGGGGTATCCTCAAAGAAGATTACATTCCTAGATATCCTTATCCGCTTGGAGTCCCAATCATAACAACGATATCCCTTTTGTGTATCAGAATATCCAAGAAATATGCAACGCACCGACTTTGCATCAAGTTTGGAACGTTCGGAATCAGGAAGAAGGACATAACAAGTGCATCCAAAAATCCGAAGTAAGTTGTAGTTGGGAAAGTAGCCAAGCAGTCTCTTCACAGGTGGAACAGTTCCCAAAAGTTTGCTTGGCAGACGATTGATCAAGTACACTGATGTCAATATGCTTTCAGCCCAGAACATCTTAGGTAAGTTTGCATGGAGTCGTAGAGCTCGAGAAGTTTCTAAAATATGTCTATGTTTCCTTTCAGCGGTGCCGTTTTGTTGTGGTTGATGGGGGCAACTTCTCTGATGTATGATCCCTTCTTCTGCAAGATATGCTGCAAAATGTTTGGACATATACTCCCCTCCCGAGTCACTTCGCAGAACTTTTATCTTCTTGCCAAATTGTGTTTTTACCATAGCATGAAAGTACTTGAACACCTGTAGAACTTCAGACTTACGGTGCAAGAAATACACCCATGAGTAACGTGACCAATCATCAACAAATAACACATAGTAAAATTTTCCAGTTAATGAACCAACAGGAGCCGGTCCCCATACATCTGAATGTATAAGATCAAAGGTAGAGGTAGTATGATTAGAATGTCTAGTAAAAGGTAAAGTATGTGCCTTGGCAAGAACACATTCTGTGCAAGTCTTGGTAATTTCAAACATGTGATCAAGTTTGTCTAACAAAACACCGGAAGAAAATAAAGAGTTTAAGTTGGAAGCATGAGGATGGCCAAGGCGACAATGCCAGAGCCTCCACAATTTATTTGCAGAGTTTATCTCATGAGATGAGGGAGCAAAAAAACAAGAAGGAGAGCTTGAAGGTGCTCCAAAATCCAAGACGAACAATTCCCCACGCCTATGGCCTTTCCCAATCACCTTCCCGGTCTGCAGGTGCTGTATAAGGCAACCAGAGGAAGAGATGAGACCAGACAGTTTTGTTTGACAAGCTGAGATACTGAAATGAGATTAGCAGATAACTTTGGCACATACAAAACATTAGAAAGATACAAGGGCTGTGAATCTAAAGGTGTAATTGTCAAAGAACCAATTTTCTTAACAGGAAGACTTTCCCCATTGGCAACCAAAATGTTCTGATGCCGATCACAGGGAGTGGTTTGATGTAGAACATCCAAATTTCCTGTCATGTGATGAGTAGCACCGGAATCTAAAACCCAAGAATTGGGAGAAAGAGGCTTACCAAAACCAGATGCATGAAGAGCTTGAATAATTTGCTGAAGCAATTCTGGTGGAAGAGTGTTAGACTGACCAGAAACGATGGAGGTGTCTTGAACTTGTGAAGAAGAAGATGACGCAGTAGCATTAGGGGTAGAGGATTGAGCTGTAGAAGATAGTAGCTGCTGAGGTGGACCAACTGCAACATAAGCTCTTTGGTTCGTACGTTTTGGAGGCCGTTTCTTGCACTGTTCTATATGATGTCCCTACTCTTTGCAATATCTGCAGAACAGAGTTGGAGTCTCATTCCCAATTTTTTTCTTACATTGTTTTGAAAGATGGCCCATTTCATGACAGTTAAAACATACAACTTTGCTGAGATCATGAACTCTTCCTTTTTGCGTGTATGTAAGAAGAGCTGTATCTTGGGAAGATATAAATGACATGGACTTCAGACGAGTTTCTTCAGCTAGAAGTTTAGGTAGAATCTTCTCAAGATTAAGAGTACTCCCATGATTTAGGATAGCTGCCCGATCATGTTCAAATTCAGGTCGCATCTTCATCAAAAATTGTCTAGCACGAGATTGTTGTCTAAACTTCAAAACAGTTTCAAGAGCTGCTTGAGGAATGTCAGCATCTATCATATCCATTTCATTCCAAAGCATTACCATAGCAGAGTAAAATTCTTGCACCTACGAGATTCCTGTGATAGAGAACTTATCTCTTGTTCGAGTTGATAAAGACGAGCCTCGTTATTTTGTTTGTAGAGGCGCTCAAGGTAGTCCCACATTTCTTTAGCAGTCGCCAAAGAGCTTAAGTTCACAGCAATGAAGTTTTGAACTGATTCCATAATCCAAGTCTTTATCTTGGCATTATTGATCACCCACTTAGAGATAGAGGGAGCATCTGATGGCTTTTTAGTCTCTCCCGTAATATAGCTCCAAAGATCTTGTCCTTCAAGAAAGTTTCGAATGTAGGAGGCCCAGAGAAAGTAATTTTGTCCATCCAATTTTACAGCAAGCCTATGATATGATTCCATTGAAACAAAAGCTTGGAGAAGAACAGAACAGAATAACCTGGTTTGACAATCTGAATGCAGTGCAGCACTCTCGAATGAACAAAGAGAGAAGCCCAAATTGATGACGGCACTTCTCTATGGATATGTCCCGAGCAGAATCGGGAGTAGAGTATTGTCACCACCCAAGAACGTAATCTTGAACCCAAGGCTCTGATACCATGAGAATAAATCAGAAATATTCGATAACAGGGGCAATTGAAGAAGAGCAGAACTCCTTGACTCTTACGGTGAGAGCCCTTCTATTTATATTGTACAGAATGGTAAAATAAGGACACATGTACAGCTATTCATAATAGAAAAAATAGTATTTACAATGGCTAACCAAACTCCACTAGATCCTAACTATTTCTGAGATGGGCTAGCTGTGTGACAACTCATGCTCTGATGAGCTAGCCGTTTGGCAGCTCATGCTCTGTTCACAAACATGACGTTAGAGTTGAGTTCCATTTTGGAGATGTCTTCTTTTAATTTTTAGGACAGAACTGTGGGATTCATAGTTAAAGCAGGTAGCATCTGACAAGAATTATAGGTCAATTTTCACTACAATAGGATGACACATTTTACAGACTGCTGGACATCAGTCAGATGTGGGAATTGGTCTCCTTGGGAGAAAAGAAAGAAAACACATATTGATGTTGCTGCTATAAAGTAAACATTCTTCTTTTGCATGTTCCCAGTTCATCTCTGCACCTCGGAATGCATAGAATGCTTCACTGTTATCAAGAAAGCCAATATGATGTGATGCCCACATTAGTGCTGGTTTCTTTAATTCTCACAGTCCTCTCTGTAATAGAGTGCCCCACTCTCATCCCCATTGGGTAGTACCATCCAAATTTGATAGAGTGGGCTCATGCCCCTAGCTGAAACAAATTATTAGTAAGTAAATGAATGGCTTTTAGCTCCCGTTGTGCAGGTTCCTCCTGTAAACTCCAAGCAGCTTCCTTCCCATGTCCTCTATTGGATCGTTCCATCTGTCGCTTCTGATCATGGTGGCTTGTACTTAATAAGAAACGGAACGGAGATTTTGGCTTTTGTCAGCCGTTTGATTTGACATTGCTTGCACTACTGCCATTATTATAACTTATTTGATGAGATGCTCCTGTTTATAGATGATTCCTTTCTTCTCTCTCTTCTCCTGTATATTTATTCTGGGATAGACAGATAACATGCTAGGAGGTCTGCACATTTTAGGGATATATTGGATATATAGAGAAAGATAAATTGTACTTTTACATTGACTGGACAACAAATTATGTGGTATCCAACAATTGAATTGACACTTTATCACACCTCATGTGAGGGATGCCACATAGATTTTTGCCTAATCACATTGCACTTAAAATGTAATATACAAGTATAATAAAATTTTCTCATATTAGATATGGTGAGGAAAGGACAGCCAACAGGTGCTGCTGGCATTTGCAGGTTACACCAAGAAGGCTCGAGTTTGCACTCTGCTTAAAGTTTGTATCACTTGGAGACCGGCCCATATGCATAGAAAATGTTTAAAAAATTATTCTAAGCAAGCAAATGCCACCAGCACCAAATAATTTCTTGTAGTTGTGTAAGAATGTGAAATCTTTCGATTTCTACGTAGATCATTGGTTTCAAGCTCATGTCTGATTTAATTGTTTTCATATTGTCACCGAGCCAATCCGTGAAATCTTAAATTTTTCAGTTTCCTTACGCCAACCCAAATGAGAGAATCCAAAAAATCTTGGGTGTCTTAACCAATCAATATTCAACAACTCCTGATAGGAATTGCTTGGAATGCGAAGGGAAACTAGAAAAGCTTTGGAAGTTAGTTTTTCTTTTCCAGGAGTACTCACCCAAAAGGAGTAGTCAAGCTGTGAAGGGAACAGGATCCTCAAAGAGCCACATGCCTTGTGCTGGCAAGGCATCAGTGGCAGAACCTCCCACTCCACACGTGAACTGAGTTCATGATTTAAGGCAACTTTCCAAAGGCTAGCTAGACAGTAGCTCAGAAAGTGCATAGGACATGGAATAACAGTGGATATCAGCAGTACTTCAAAGAAGGGGGGCGTCTGAAATTCTCACATCTGAATATGGCAGGCATTCTGCTCGTTGCTCAAGGCACAAGAAAGCACCACGCGTCTCTCCTAACAAAGTTCAGAACAAGACAAACAAGGGGGAGTTTAATTATTAGATTAAGTGACTGAAATATATGTTCATCATAGCCAACAAATTTAATCAGATAAAGTGCCATATATGGAAATCTGTAGTTACTGGATGTGAATATGAAAGACACGATATGTCAGAAAATAATCGGAGCGGAGATGTCCATTTTCCATATCAACTTTGAATATTTCTCAATAGTTAAACTGATATGCATTATATATATATATGTATATATCATATTTTGAGAAATAGCCAGAGAATTGGATCTAAACTCCAATTGGATCCAACAAAATCCAGATTTCTATGCAAGGAAAAATTTCAGCTAATACATGTCTGTACTTATCACATATATACATACGTTCGCGCGCGCGCGCACACACACACACACACATATATATATATATATTATATATATATATATATATTATATATATATATATATATATATGATAAGGTTAACTAAACCTAAAAGGTACAAATATTTTTTACTGCTTATATTTCGATAATTTTGGTAAAGGACACCCACATCCTTCCTACGGAACTCAATAGGAGTTTCTTTTGGAATTACAGTGGGTTGTTCAGACTTCAGACCCTCCATATATATAGCTAGCTTCACGGGCCTCTTTTTTATCTCTACTCAGTTTCACAGGACATGAATGGAGCAGACCCAAAGATTTTAGATAATCTGACTCTCTCTCTCTCTCTCCGCGAGCTATGAACCAGCCAAAATAGAAGTCCAAGTGGGGATTACAGCTCTGTCTTCTAACCTGTTACGTGAGGCATGGTGGGCTCCCTGGCCTCTCCTTTTTCATCATCGTACGTGTTGCCAATTAAGGCACACCTCACCCAAACCCTGCAGGAAAATCACATGACTAATATTATTTATAACGACAAGTGTAAAACTATTCAACAGTTACGTTATTCGTCATTAAATTCTTTGGTCGTAATCTTAGTTGTATACCCTCAATATGTTGTATTTGACTAATGCAAATTTATGGATTTTCATAAACATCTGTAAATTCATCTAGTACTTTCTTTACTCAATTCGACATCTCCTCCTCTCACACCAGTCCTTTTTGTCGAACCTTAACTGAGCAGTTCTCGAGGTCCAAATCATATTTAATTGCCACCCTGACCAGGTCAAATGGCTGAACTCATCAAAGGCGTGAAGGGTTAAATGTTTGATATTTGACAGCCTCTATATATCCAGATACCTTGCTATATAATGTTGCAACTCTACTTAAACTATATTATCTCAGGAGAATGGCCATATATGTATCAATAAAGACACAAGTTAGAAAATGTTACCGACTCTAGGTACTTAATTTATTCAAGTTATTTAACTAGAGTTTGGGCTTGAATGCATGGGGACATCTCGGGATAGGAGTTTCGTCCTCAATCATGTGTGTGTGTCGTTGAAGGGTGTGGGAAAAAGAAAAGAAACGTATCTGTGATTATATATTATCTTCTCTCACCTGTTAATAACATCAAATAATCTATCCATCAGGTGGTGTGCCGACCAAATAACAACCCAAATACTAACATATCTTCCTCGAAAACTTGACAACGAAGTTTATGCCCATAAACAAGAGATAATTCGAAGTTCTCATTACTCTATGCATCTCATGTTGTCTAAGCAGTACGAGGACATAAACTTGCATGAATCTTTGGCAGCTCAAATATTTACAAGTACCTTCCAATAAGAAAACTTTAGATAAAGAGATTTCTCTGCTCAAATATTTATAGAGGAGGATCAGACTCTAGTAGTCTCCAATAACTCATCTCAAGTGTCTCAGATTTTTTAAATGTATATATTATTATCTGAAAATATATTTTTACGTTAAAAATAATTATAAATGTTAAATTATAATTATATATTATTAAAAATATAAATATCAAAATATAATTATAAACATTTAAATACAACTATAGTACCAGAATACAACTGTATTATATTCAAGTGTTTATAATTATATTTTAATACTTACATTTTAATAATTTATAATTATATTGTAATATTTATAATTATATTTTGATATTTATAATAGTTATATTTTAACCTGGAGAATAAATTTTCAAATATAAAAATTTTTAAAAAGGGGATCGAAACACTTGGTGTGCGGTCAATGGGGATTGCCGGAGGTTAGTCCTCCTCTATATTAAGAGGATTCAAACTCAACTTTTTGTGGTCGATCATTAAACGCTAGGGTTTCATCGTGAATCTCACCATACATCTACAGCAAGTAGTTTAAACATAACCTCTCAAAAAATTTGAAATTAAACCTCTCTTTTCGTATAATTACATAAAAGTAAAAATTAAAGTCAAGAATTCTCTTAACAGGAAAAAGATACATGCTCTTGGTTCATATGACTTCACAAACTATGGGATAGATCGCCCTTTTCTCTAATAATACAAAAGAAATCGAACTTTAAACCTTCATCAATCCGTGTGCTCCAATGTCAAAAGATTCCCTGCAGGCTACCACCTTTTCCCCCCACTTTTGGGTCAACTAATTCATTAGTTTGATCTGCATTTCATGTTGCACTTCTCTCTCTCTCTCTCTCTCTCTCTCTCTCTCTCTCTGGGGCCGGGGACGTGGCTTTTGTCTGTGGTCTTGGGAACAAATAACTCCGGAATCCCTATGCTTGCAAGGCATCGCCAACTGGTTCCCATTTCCCAACGCACCAGGGGCGGGCAGGGGGGATCCATGGAGAGTGTTCCAGGTGTCGCTCACAAGTGCCAGACGATGTGTGTCCAAGCTACTTAACCAGTCTTATAGAATTGAGGGGAAGACCATGGGAAGAGCTACACTGTTTCAACCACCTTAATAATGTCATCAAACCCCCTGGATTTGCCAAGTGCACCACTTGCTATTCACGACATGAAATGGGGAGAGGGTGATAGCCTGTACACATTATTGGACTCTAGAGAGAGAAAGGGGGAGAGAGAGAGAGAGCAGAAGAGAAGAGAGGGTATGGAGAGAGCTAGAAAGAAAGACAAGGAAAGATGTTGGCGTGTGGCGAGAGATTGGGGAAGGAGGAGTGGAAACTTAGAGAGGGAGACGGAGACCTCATATAATGGGCACAAGGCATGGGCCATATTTGGTTAGGTGGAGTGTCTGTTGGTTGTAGCCAGCTTATGCCCACGAGCAATCTTGCTTGTGAAACAAAACAAGAAGAATAGAATACAGCAAATGATGAAGAGGCAACCATGATTCTTCATACCAAAACACCCCCCCCCCCCCCCCCCTCTCTCTTCAGAGGGGAGCCCAGAAAGTGACATGTTGTTTGAGAGCGTTTAACAGGACCATCTATGCCAATACCCTTAAGATGACCCCAAGAATGGGACTAGACAAACCCAAGGGCATATTGTTTGGCAAAATATTCAGTGTTCTTTCCAAATTTACTTCTAACACAAAGATTAATAATAGATGCTAGTGGACCTAATTAATTCTATTAGTTGTGCTACGTACTCTTTGGTCCCTCTTTAGTAGATGTTTTTTTTGTTTCTGAAGTATAAGGTTGTAGTTTTGAATTAGTTATTTAAGGGGCAAAATATGACGTAAATGATTCTGTTAGTCTAATGTTTTCTTAAGATGGAGTGATGCCAAACATATTCTCCAAAAATATTCCAAGCCTCACTTAATTCATTTAAAAGTAAAACAAAAAATTCATATGTACAAGGACTAATCCAAGAATTTGCAACTCAGGCAGGGCCACAGATGATGTCTGATGTGTCTCAGATATGGTTGGATATATCGAACTGAACTAATTAGGGCTACAAACGGGTCGGGTTCGGAACCGGAAACACAGATTTCGATTCTGATAACCGAAATATGATTCTGATTCCGATAAGAATAGTTAGTTCCGATTCCGTTCCGATTCCGATAACATTACCGGAACTGAAATTCCGATAAGGTAAGTTGTTTACCATAATTTTACCTTGAGTATTATGATAATTTATCGGAATAACCGATACCGATACCGATTCCGATTATTTTTTCAATTCCGATTCCGATAACTTATCGGAATATCTGATACTGATTCCAATAAGCTATCGGTATCATATTCTGATTCCGAAACCGATAATTTTTATCAGAATCGGGTCGGAATATCGGAATATCGGTTTCGTTTACACCCCTAGAACTAATCTAATATGCTTGATCAGTAGTGTCCTATGAATCAACTAATTTATGGGATGGTTGGTTTACTATGCACCAACCAAACCACAATGAACCGGTGTTCAATTCGCTATGGCGCCTAGGAGTGTTCATAATACGGTCTAACTCGAAAAATCGAATCAAATTGATCGGTTTGAATCGATTCGGTTCGAGTTGACAAATCCCGCGATTCAATTCAATTTTTTGTTAAAAAATCGATTGAACCAAATATATATTAAATATATTTAATAATATGTTATTTGACAAGAGAAAGTGCGGTCCAGTTGATTAGTGCGCTTCACTCCCCATGAGAAGTCTCGAGTTTGAAACTCAGAACTACCATTAAATCTTCTGAGTTTTTTTTTTCGGTTCAGTTTGTTTGTAGGTTCAGTTCGGTTCGATTTTCAAAAAAAATGATACAAATCGAATCGAACCGAACCGTGAACACCTTTATTGGTGCCTCCAAATAGTATGCTATGAAATTATATATTTCCGTCATAGAAAGTCCTTCGCATAAGTTTCTTTGAATGGGTAAATCAATCATTTATCCTTGGGGATCCAACATTAATCCTCTCATACTTACTAATTGGTGGACCTGAGATGTATTTTCCCTAGCTCCTGAAAAGGACATTAAATGAACTGGATTAAAGGGATCAGTCATCCGAAAATAATTAGGATTCTTTTCTTGTCTCAAATATTCGCTGGTAACATACCATATTTCAATGGATTGACGTAATTTTTCTACCTCATGTACATTCTCATAATGAGGGTGACTTTCCAAAATTAAACTTTGTTGTTCAACATCTTGGACTAACCACCCTTTAGAAGGTATTGTTAAAAGATCATCATTTCTAATGAAATGGATGTAGCAGTGGCTTGCTGGAAACCCAAGTTTTAACTTGATCCAGAATGTGTGATGTATATGTCATCCCAAAGTGATCTATTAATCTGCTAATAAGTCGTTTCATGGCACCTCCATCTATCACTTTATTGTGAAAGACCAAATTGGCCCGTTCTACCATAAGTAAGTACCTCCCTATTCTGCTGAGTAGGACTGCTCCACCGGAAATTCTCTATGCCCCTACCGTACTCCAGTTTGGTAGTTTCCACCACCTATCCGGGGATGAGTATTGAGATTTGACGACGAACTTGAAAAGCCACCTACAGACGTTTTACACCCAATCATTCCGGATAACGCTTGCATCCTCTGTCGTCCTGTGGTTGTTGGCACAGAGTTAGCCGATGCTTATTCCTCAGATATCGTCATTGCTTCTTCTCCGAAAAAAGATTCCATACTAACGGATTCAGATCCATAATCGTGGGTTCCAATGCACAAGATCTTGTAGCACTTATCAACGAGGCCCTATCAATTAGTATTAGACAGAAGAAATCAATTATAAAAATTAATACAATTAGATCAGTTCTTCAAACCACGTTCGTATCATCTCCTTTTAAAATCTTTTCTCCTTTTCCTTTAAAATAATTTCTAAGTAAAATTATATCTTTTATATGAAAAATTAGATATAATATTAAATAAATAATGTTAATGTTTGAATTCTGCAAAAAAAGCCAATTTCTATTTAAAATTTTTAAAACTATTTTTTTAATCGAACTAGTCCAACCTAACCCG
>JACBKR010001465.1:0-43408 GCA_014218235.1 Colocasia esculenta | reverse complement strand
GTGGAAGTAGTGCAAGTCTATAGGCCACCTGACCAACCCTTTCTAGAATTTGAAAAGGGCCGATAAATTTGGGACTCAGTTTTCCCTTGATCCCAATATTTGTATTCCCCTCGAAGGTGAGACCTTCAAGAAAACATGGTCGCCAACTTGGAATTCCATCTCTCTTCTCGTCTTGTCTGCATAACTTTTCTGCCTTGATTGGGCTATCTTCAGACATTCCCTGACAATTTGTACCTTTCTGACAGTCGCTTCAATTAAGTCGGGTCCAACCCATTGGTTTTCTCCAACCTCCTCCCAACAAAGAGATAATCTACAACTTCTGCCATATATGGCTTCAAATGGTGCCATTTTGATGCTTGCCTGGTAGCTATTGTTATATGCAAACTCCATTAGGTACAACTAGTCATCCCAGCATCCCCTAAAATAGAGCATAAGGGCACGAAGCATGTTCTCCACAATTTGATTGGTTCTTTCGGTTTGTCCATCCGTCTAAGGATGAAAAGCATGCTACAATTAGTTTGGTGCACATTGCTACTTGTAACCCCTTCCAGAAGTGTGAAGTGAATCTAGGGTCCCGATCAGATGTTATAGTAGATGGAACCCTATGCAATCTAACTACTTCTTTAACATAAAGTGCAGCCAACACATCTACTGACCATGTGCTCTTAATCGACAAGAAATGAGCTGACTTAGTCAATCGATCTACTATCACCCAAATCGCATCCACACCACCTCTAGTCTTAGGCAATCCCATGATAAAGTCATCTCGATGCTATCCTACTTCCATTATGGGAGTTCTAATGGTAGCAATCTACCGGCCGTTCGGAAATGCTCAGCCTTGACTTTCATGCATGTTAAACAATATGCCATATGGTCGGCCACATCCCTCTTCATATTCGGCCACCAATAAGACCTTTTCATTCTTGGTACATCTTTGTTGATCTAGGTTGAATTGTGTACTTTGACTGATGAGCTTCATTCAACAGCTTCTTCTTGAGTTCCCCATGATCAGGGACACATGTTCTGCCTCAGAATAGTAATCTCCCATCAGATGCTAGAGAGAAATCCGGTCTTTGTTCTAACTTTTCTCTTATCTCAACTAAGAAGGGATCTTGTTCTTGCTTTTCCTTGATTTCCGCTAGTAGATCGGACTGTAATTTGATATTGGAAATCTTCACTTGTTTCTCCTTCTTTCCCATGTCTAAATTCAGACTTGCAAATTGTTCAAGTAGCTTCCTTTCGCCCAGCATCATACTAGCTAACATGGCTCCTTGTTGTCTACTTAGAGCGTCTGCCACTACATTGGCCTTTCTAGGGTGATATTGAATGGAAAAGTCAAAGTCTTTCAGATACTCTACCACCTTCTTTGCCTCATGTTAAGCTCCTTCTGTGAGAAGAGATATTTCAAACTCTTGTGGTCAGAGTAAATTTTAAATTGTTCCCCATAATGTAGTGCCTCTATATTTTCAAGGCGAACACTATGGCTGCTAACTCCAGGTCATGTACATGATAATTTACTTTATGGGTTTTCAATTGTCTCGAGGCATATGCTAATACCTTTCCTTGTTGCATTAAGACACATCCTAGACATGTTCCAGAAGCATCTGAGTAGATTTTAAATCCTCCCTCTTTAGTGGGTAATGCGAGGACAGGAGCAGTAGTCAGACACTACTTCAAGCTATTAAAGCTCTCTTCACATTTATTGGTCCACACAAATGGATTTTCCTTCTGGGTCAGCTTGGTTAATGGCATTGCAATCTTTGAGAAATCGTTTTAAATCTTCTGTAATATCCTGCTAATCCAGAAAGCTTCTGATCTCTGTGACACTGTCGGTCTTTCCCACTTCAATACAGCCTCTACTTTTGATGGATCCACCGTGATACCATCTTTGGTTACCATATGCCCCAAAAAAGATACCTCTTCTAGCCAGAATTCACACTTACTCAGCTTGGCGTACAGTTTATTCTCCCTCAGAATTTGCAATGCATCCTCAAGTGTTCCTTGTGCTCTTCTTTTTTTTGGAATAGATCAATATATTATCGATGAATACCACCACAAATTTATCAGGTACGGGCTATAAATACTATTCATCTGCTGCATAAAAACTACAGGAGCATTTGTTAGTCCAAAAGGCATAACAATGATTCATAATGCCCCAACCTGCTTCGAACGCTATCTTGTGTATATCCTCTCCTTTGATCTTCAATTGGTGATAGCTGGATCTGAGATCTATCTTAGAGAAACTAACGATAGAGCAAGAGAGTCATGTATTGCAAAATATAGTAGATAGCACGTGAACGAATAGTAAGACTTTCCAATATAGACTTTCCAAAAATAGTACAAGTGTCGAGAATAGCACAAAATAGCAGGATGGCCACAGCACAAAAGCACAGTATAGTGATAGCACAACAAGTATTGCATAACACTTTGTTCTCAATGGACAACGAGAGAACATAGCACTTTTGATTGTCATTTACATAGTCGAGATAGATAGCACTCGAGTGTAATCTAAACACTCTGATCATTTAACTCCCATGGGCACTAGCACTTTCGGGCGCACATCACAGGACCAGATCGAGCCCTTTATATATTGCCAAGCATTGGTTATATTGTTTATCTTTAGACAATCAGTCAATGGCCAATATAGAGTACCAAGAAGTAGATGAGAGCACTAGATGAATAGACGAGATAGTAGAGTGAACGTGAATAGATAGCGAGTAGAGTATAGATGAGAACTAGTGGACATTGCACGTAACACGTCGAGTAAATAGTGATAGTAACAGTTGCCCAACACTCACGACACGTGTGTTGGCAGTCAGGTGGAACCACAACCCTTCCGCTGGCCATGTGAAGCGCAAGCCCAGATGTCCGGCGTGATTCAAGATGAGAGCGAACTTCTAATAGCCGTTTGGATCATATAGATCCCTAAAGGGTATCATAGGTGTTAGGTACAACCGGCTCATCGACCTTGTGGGAATCCATGGACAGAGGAGACTTACGGAGGCCTCGAACAAAGACTCACTAGTCCGACAGAAGGAATATCCGACGGAGAGTTCGTCCAAGTCAAGAAAGTGTGTATATAGAAACAAGTGCTCGACATTCTAGAGAGTTCTAGAATAGTGGAGCTTCGAGATCGGTGTTTAAAACATCGCAAGAGTCGTAAACAAGTTCTTTTAAAATAAGACAATAATAGGAAAAATTACCTGATATGTTATGTATCATATTCGTGCCAATTTAGCCATATTTGGATGGTTTCAAAGTGTGTGCGATGTGTAATAGAAATCATGGAATATAAGAGGTCATGTGGTTAACTTGATTTTCTTAGAATATATTCAATAATTTACATTTCGTCTTTTCTGTGTGCAAGATAGTTAGCATGATATGGGGATTATGGTGGAACAACAAGATTTACAAAGACTAGTTTTCGGGCGGAAAACTGAGATCGCGACGCCCCAGTAAGGGTCGCGACGGGCTCAAGACAGATCGCGACAGGTACAGTACAGATCGCGACCGGTCGTGCAAGACAGGCGCTTGGATCGCGACAGGGGCTTGAAGGGAACGCGAAGGGACCAGTAGAAGATCGCGACGACAAGAACTATCGCAACTGATCGCGACAGAGGTACTGTCGCGACGGTCTTGTGAACGGGGCCTATCGGCCGTTGCGTTCACAGGGTCCGTGCCAGAGATCCGACAGGGAAAGTACAGTGCATTAGATTGCGGACCAGACCTCCAGTTTAGACATAGGGTTGTTATAAAATTAAGAACAAATTGTACAGTACATGAAAATCGCAAACTAGTTTTAAACAGATCCATACATACATGGGTACTTCTAGTAAATAGAATTGGAAAAGCAAACGGGGTTTCGACACGCTCTGGTCATGGTATTCATGAAGTACTTAGAACAGTACCCAGATGAGATCACGAATTAATTCGCATGATAGGATGATGGAAATTAGGGCTTTCAGCTGCAAAAGAAGCCTATCATCCATCATTCTTATAGTAAAAATCTCATGGCATGAGGAGGATATGCATGAAGATATGAATTTGTAAAAAGGGTTCGGGTCGTGGAGTTCACAGAACTTGGAAATTTGAGAACTAAATATTTGCTCGATGAAAAATATCAAACAAGGGCTTTTGTTCCTGATAGATGAGACATACTACATAAAAGTTTCATGATTTATGCTCGTGATAATGCCTACCTTTGATCATTTTCCTCTTCTAGGGTTAAGACTTGAAGAACTAGGGGAAGAACTTGGGAATCCCTTTTCTCCATGAATTCTCCTCCTCTTCGCCTTCCTCCTCGTGGTCCAGCAACCCCTTGGCACGAGCTAGGGCCGGCCATGAGTGTTTTAGGAGAGTATTTAAGCATCTCCCCATTCTATTTCCTACTATGACTCTAATTCCCTTTTATTCCGAATTTCCTAATTCCTTCTCCTCTTTTTAGGCATGAGATCTCCTAATTGGGTTAGGATGGGAGCTAATTTCGTGGGCAACCCATTAGGGTAGGTTTAGGAATCTCATTCAACTCAAACTTCATTTTTAATGCATAAAATGCTTCTTTTATAATTAAGCATTCTTTTAGTTACGAATTTAGAGTAATTTCTCATTATTCCCCTTTTTAAAAATTCCTATTTTGGCCCACTAAATCTATTGGGTCAATTTAATAAACCCAACACTTCTTTTCATTTAATGTGTTTTATTTATTTCTCTTCCCATTAATTTCCTATGTCTTTTATTTTCTTTTAATTGATTTTTTAATAAATCAAAATTTTAATATTATGTAATTTTTATTTTTGTTCAAAAATTCAGGTTCCTACATCCTCCCCCTCTTAAAAAAGATTTTGGTCCCCAATTCATATGATCATATGGGAGGAAATGTCTTACCGAAAAGATCGGGTAGTTGCGTCTGATGATTCCTTCCGGTTCGCATGTGGCTTCTTCCACTCCACGTTATTCGATAAGACCTTCACCACGTGGATGGACGTTCCTGAGTTGTTTTTACCTTTCGTTCCAGTTCTTGACTGGCTTCTCTTCATGTGTCACATCCTTGTTCAGCACCAACTTCTCATGGCGAATGATGTGTGTGGGGTCATAGACATAGTTCCTGAGAATGGAGACATAGAACATTATTACACATGTCAGATCCGGTGGAATGCCTGTCGTTATGCAACCTCACCAATCCTTTCGAGTAATTCAAAAGGACTGATGAATCTAGGGCTGAGCTTCCCTTTACACCGAATCTTTGAATGCCATGAGTAGTGACACTTTTAAGAATACATGATCACCCACTTAAAATTCCAGATCTCGCCTTCTTTTGTCGGCATAGCTCTTCTGTCTGGATTGAGCAATCTTGAGTCGGTCTCTGATTACCTGTATGTCCTTTGTGGTACTTTGCACCATGTCTGGGCCTAGCCATTGCTGTTCTCCAACCACATTCCAGCATGCAGGAGATCTACAATTCCTTCCGTAGAGTGCTTCGAACGGTGCCATCTTATACTTGCCTGGTAACTGTTGTTATAGGCGAACTCAATAAGAGATAGATGTTCATTCCAATACCCTTGGAAGTCTATAGTGCAAGCTCTCAACATGTCTTCCACTATTTGTTAGTTCTTTCAGTTTGCCCATCAGTTTGTGGATGGAATGTGGCACTAAAGTTGAGTTTAGTACCCAGTGCACCTTGCAGTCCTTTCAAAAATGTGATGTAAATCTCGGATCTTGATCCAAAACAATAGATGATGGAATGCCATGTAGTCTTACAATTTCCTTGCAATATAACGCAGCTAGTACCCGCACTGACCACTTACTTTTTATGGTTAGGAAGTGGGCATATTTGGTTAGTCGTCGTCTACAATAACCCATATGGCGTCGAGTCTATCACGAGTCTTGGGTAAACCCATGATGAAATCCATGCCAATGCTTTCCCATTTCCATTTTGAATATCTAGCGGTCTGAGTACACCAGCAGGGCACAAATGTTCTACTTTTACTTGTTGGCAAGTAAGGCAATGAACGGCATGTTCCGCTACCTCTCTCTTCATTCGGCCCACCAAAACGTTCTTTTCATGTCTTGATACATTTTGGTACCTCTATGATGAATAGTGTACTTTGTCTTGTGGGCTTCATCCATTAACTTCCTCTTCAATTCTTCATTGTCAGAATGCATGTCCTTCCTTGAAAGACAAGCCTTCCGTCTTCAGTCAGTGCAAAGTCCGGTCTTCAGTTAGAGTTTCTTTGACACGAACTAAGAATGGATCATCGTCTTGTTGAGCTTTGATTTCCTCTAGCAGATCAGATTGAATCTTGATATTGGCACCAAGACTCGATCATCTCTGTGTTCAATTTAAGTCTATCCTTGCGAATTGTTCTAGTAGTTGCATCTCGCCAAGGACTAGACTTGAAAGAATGCCATTGGCTTCCTACTAAGAGCATCAGCCACGACATTTCCCTTGCCTGGGTGTATTGGATGTTGAAGTCGAAATCCTTCATATATTCTAGCCATCTTCTCTGTCTCATGTTGAGTTCTTTCTGGAGAATAAATACTTTAGACTTTTATGGTCTGAGTAGACAGTGAACTTTTCTCCGTAGAGGTAATGTCTCTGGATTATCAAGGCGAAGACCACGGCAGCCAACTCAAGATCATGCACAGTAGTTGACTTCATGAGTCTTCAGTGTCGAGAAGTAGTAGGCGATGACTTTCTCCTTTTGCATAAGTACACACCCTAGCCCAATCCCTGAGGCATCGGTGTAGACAAAGAACCCTTCTCCCTCTATTGGCAGAGCAAGAACAGGTGCTGAGGTAAGACGATCCTTGAGAGTTTGGAAACTTTTCTCACACTATCTACCCAAGGAGTATGGATTCTCCTTTCGTGTCAGATGCGTGAGAGGAACGGCAATCTTGGAGAGTCCTTGATGAACCGCCTATAATAGCCAGCCAGTCCTAGGAAACTTCTGATTTCGGTGACATTGGTTGGTCCCTCCCAGTTAGTACAACTTCGACTTTGGAGGGATCAACGGAGATGCCTTCCTTGGAGATGACATAGCCCAAGAAGGACACTTCTTCGAGCCAGAATTTGCTCTTGCTAAGCTTTGCGTATAGCTTGTTGTCTCAAAAGACTTGTAGTGCTATCTTCAGGTGTTCTTCATGCTCTTCCTTGGTCTTAGAGTAAATGAGGATATCGTCGATGAGACGACCACGAACTTGTCGAGTATGGCCGATATATGTTGTTCATGAGTTGCATAAAGGCTGCAGAGCATTGGTTAGACCAAATGCATAACGACGAATTCATAATGTCCATACATGTTCCTGAAAGCCGTTTTGAAAATATTGTCATCCTTGATCCTCATTTGGTGATAGCCGATCGAAGATCGATCTTGGAAAATATGCGCTCTGGATATTTGGTCGAATGGTTCATCGACCTAGGCAATGGGTATTTGTTCTTGATGGTGAGCTGATTGAGTTGACGATAGTCGATGCACAACCTCATCGATCCATTTTTCTTCTTGACGATAGTACAGTGTGCTCCCCATGGGGAAGTACTTGGTCTGATGAACCCCTTTTCTAGTAGCTCCATTAGTTGCGCCTTCAGCTCTTTGAGTTCAGAAGGTGACATCCGGTACGGTTGACGCGATACCGGGGCAGCTCCAGGGATCAACTCTATGGCAAAGTTGACATCACGTTCTGGGGAATCCCTGGCAGATCTTCCGGGAACACATCGGGGTAATCCTGAACTATGTGAATGTCTTCTATATTATCACCCTTCTTTTCCACAACTACGGTTGCTAGGAAAGCAATACAACCTTTCCTCATCATGTTGTGGGCTTTTATGGCGGAGACTAGAGACATCCGTCTCTTATGTCTAATCCCAGAGAATGCCAATTTAGGAAAGTCACTAAAGGTAACCTTCCCTTTCTTTCAGTCGACACTTGCCCCATATGCAGACAACCAGTCGGCTCCCAAAATTACATCATAGCCTTCCATGGGCATACACACCAGTCGGCCTTTAGGTTGCTGTCCTCCGATCATTACATCGGCAGATGGAAAGTATTTGTTCAACTTCTCCTTCTCCCCTAGTGGCGTTGTGACAGAGAATCACATCCCATGGATATAGATTTTTCGGTTAGGGTATCAGCAAAGTGTTGAGATATAATGAATGAGTTTGCTCCAGTATCAATAAAACAATACGGATTGAGAGAAAACTGAAGGGTACCTTCTACCACTACCTCACTCTCCTTCCTCTGGGTGGTTCTTCATTATGCAGGCTTGCAGCTTTCCTTGTTTCTTAGGCGCATTAGGACGCCATTCATTTTCTTTTAGTAGCCGGCACTCGGGATGTGGTGCTCGCGACTTCCACAGCGCAGACATGCGCCAGCCTTCCTCCAGCACTCATCAGCAGTGTGACCAGGCTTGTCACAATGCTTGCAGTTGCTTTTTTTGGAGTGTTGGAGACGGGGATCTTGGGTTTTCCTTTCTTGGCTGGGTCCCTCCGTGATGTTGAAGGGACGCTTCTTGCCGTTGTTCGGCTTAGCAGATTATTGACCAGAGGTCATCTCCTTTTTCATGAACTTCCCTATGTGCGGTCGATGAAGTCCGTAGCATCCTCCAGTAGTTGAGCTTTCTTTACCATCTCGGCGTAGGTCTGGATGTCGAGAGGTGCCAGTTGGATGATGTATGTTGCTTAAGGCCGTTTAGAAAACTTAGCCTTCATCCTTTCAGTGTTCACCAGATGCACAGCATAGCGAGCCCAGTCTAGAGACTGGGCTTCATATTCGGCCACAGTTAAACCAGCTGTTTAAGAGCAGCGAATTCCACAGCCTTCCTTTCTTGAACACGCTCGGAGAAGTATTTAGAGTTTAACGCTTCTTTAAACTCGTTCTAGGTGAATTGCCCATTCTCTCTAGTAGCTTCCACTGACTCCCACCAAGCGCGGGCGTCCTTCTCCAGTTGGAATGTGGCTAGTAGTAGCTTACCCCCGCTGCACATTGCATGACATGGAAAATCCTTTCCATTTCTTTCAGCCAGTGTTCAGCTTCATCCAGATCCGTGGATCCACTGAACCTAGGCGGGTTTAGACTCCTGAAATTGCGATATAGGTCGCCTACACCACGATGCCACCACCTTTGGTAGCTTGCACAATGGTGCGCGTCAGTTCCTGGATGGCTTGTTGCATGCCCCTCATTTGAGCACGTCGTTCGTCGTCATCTTTGTTGCTTAGTTCCTACAAAATAACTTATTATCATGATATCGATGTGGAAATTTAATTCGTGCGTGTGTGAGTTTATTTTAGCTAGTTACCCTGGGCTCTAACCACACTAACATAGTAGGATAATTGTCTCTAGTCGAGGCAGGTTACCTAGATCATCCTATGCTTAAGAATACCTAGGCTCTGATACCACAATTGTCACGCCCCGACGCAGAATATCGGAACGCGAGGCAGTTGCAAGTAACCAGGTATAGAGCGAGGACTAGACTCAAACCATTGAACATGGATAAATACTAAACAAATTCATCATTAATAATCTTTCAAATGTCTAGTTACAACCACTAATTCAGAGCCAATCTATAGGGCCCAATTACAGTGAAATAAAGCAAAGAGCTAAACTTCAAACCTAACTACTACAACGCTATACCTAGTAATAGGACGCTATGGTACTCATGACATCACTCTAGGAGGCCGTTCCCGTCCTCTTGAGTGTATTGTTCATCCTTGTCTCACCTGAGAACACAACGACAAATAACGCAGGGTGAGCGATAATGCCCATAGGACTTAAATCTCAATAGTCAAGCAGGCTTTAAGTAATTAGTGCATTAAAAGGCAGAGTAACTAACGATAGAGCAAGAGAGTCATGTATTGCAAAATATAGTAGGATAGCACGTGAACGATAGTAAGACTATCCAAATATAGACTTTCCAAAAATAGCACAAGTGTCGAGAATAGCACAAAATAACAGATGGCCATAGTACAATAGCACAAGTATAGTAATAGCACAACGAGTATTGCATAGCACTTTGTTGTCAATGGACAACGAGAGATCATAGCACTTTTGATTGTCATTTAGATAGTCGAGATAGATAGCACTCGAGTGTAATGCCAAACACTCTGTCATTTAACTCCCATGGGCACTAGCACTTTCGGGCGCACATCCCAGGACCAGATCGGGCCCTTTATATATTGCCAAGCATTGGTTATATGTTTATCTCTAGACAATCAGTCAATGGCCAAAATAGAGTACAAGAAGTAGATGAGAGCACTTGATGAAGAACGAGATAGTATAGTGAATGTGAATAGATGAGCGCGTAGAGTATAGATGAGAACTAGTGGACATTGCACGTAACACATCGAGTAAACAGCGATAGTAACAGTTGCACAACAACGGGCACGTGGTGTTGGCAGTCAGGTGGAACTCACAACCCTTCCGCTGGCCATGTGAAGCACAAGCCCAGAGGTCCGGTGTGATTCAAGACGAGAGCGAACTTCTAATAGCCGTTGGATCAATATAGATCCCTAAAGGGTATCATAGGTGTTAGGTACAACGGCTCGTCGACCATGTGTGGAATCCATGGACAGAGGAGACTTACGGAGGCCTTGAACAAAGACTCACTAGTCCGATAGAAGGAATATCCAACGAAGAGTTCGTCCAAGTCAAGAAGTGTGTATAGAAACACAGTGCTCGACGTTCTAGAGGAGTTCTAGAAGAGTGGAGCGTCGAGATCGGTGTTCAAAACATCGCAAGAGTCGTTAACGGGTTCCTTTTTAAATAAGACAATTAATAGAAAAATTACCTGATATGTTATGTATCATATTCATGCCAATTTAGCCAATTTGTGGATGGTTAAAGTGTGTGTGCGACGTGTAATAGAAATCATGGAATATAAGAGTCATGTGGTTAACTTGATTTTCTTAGAATATTTCAATAATTTAACATTTCGTCTTTTCTGTGTCAGACAGTTAGCATGATATGGGGATGATGGTGGTAACAACAAGATTTACAAAAGACTGGTTTTCGGGCCGAAAACTGAGATCGTGACGGGCTCAGGACAGATCGCGACAGGGTATAGGACAGATCACGACCGGTCGGGCAAGACAGGCGCTTGGATCGTGACAGGGGCTTGAAGGGAACGCGACGGGATCGCAGATGATCGCGACGACAAGAACTATCGCTACCTGATCGCGACAGAGGTACTGTCGCGACGGTCTTGTGAACGCAGCCTATCGGGCCATCGCGTTCACTAGTGTCTGTGCCTAGATCCGAACAGGGAAAGTACAGTGCATGGATTGCAGACCAGACATTCCAAGTTTAGACACAGGGTTGTTCTAAAATTAAGAACAATTGTACAGTACATGAAAAATCACGAAACTAGTTTTAAACAGATCCAGACATACATGGTACTTCCAGTAAATAGGAATTGGAAAAGCAAACGGGTTTTCGACATGCTCTGGTCATGATATTCATGAAGTACTTAGAATAGTACCCATATGAGATCAACGAATTAATTCGCATGATAGGATAGATGGAAATTAGGGCTTTTAGGGGCAAAAGAAGCCTATCATCCATCAGTTCTTACAATAAAATCTCATGGCATGAGGACGATTATGCCATGAAGATATGAATTTGTAAAGAGGTTCGGGGTCATGGATTTCACAGAACTTGGAATTGAGAACTAAAGATTTGCTTGATGGGAAAATATGAAACCAAAGGCTTTTGTTCCTGATAGATGAGACATACTACAGAAAATGTTTCATGATTTATGCTCGTGAGATACCTACCTTTGATCATTTTCCTCTTCTAGGGTTAAGACTTGAAGAACTCGGGGAAGAACTTGGGAAATCCCTTTTCTCACGAATTCTCCTCCTCTTCGCCTTCCTTCCTAGTCCAGCAACCCCTTGGCACGAGCTGGGCCGACCATGAGGTGTTTTAGGAGAGTATTAAGCATCTACCCATTCTAGTTCCTACTATGACTCTAATTACCTTTTCTTCCGAATTTCTTAATTCCTTCTACCATTTTTAGGCATGAGATCCTCCTATTGGGTTAGGATGGGAGCTAATTTTGTGTGGGCAACCCATTAGGGTTGGTTTAGGAATCTCATTCCAACTCAAACCTTCCTTTTTATGCATTACATGCTTCTTTTATAATTAAGCATTGTTTTAGTTACGAATTTAGAGTAATTTCTCATTATTCCCTATTTTAAAAATTCCTATTTTGGCCCACTAAATTCTATTGGGTCAATTTAATAAAGCCCAATACTTCTTTTCATTTAATGGGTTTTATGTATTCTCTTCCATTAATTTCCTATGTCATTTATTTTCTTTTATTTGATTTTTTCTAATAAATCAAAATTTTAAATATTCTGTAAATTTTTATTTTTGTTCAAAAATTCAGGTTGCTATAGTGCTACGCCCGAACCTAGGTGGGTTCATGCTCTGGATGTTCCTGTGGAGCTCTCCCTGAGTCTCGGCTCTACCCTGAGTGGCCTGTAATAATGCCCGAGTCAGTGTGTTGATTGTCCGTTGCAAATCTCTCTCTCTTGCAGTGGCCATTGCAATCCTTCAAGACAACCAAATTACGTTCATTAGATATTAACTTCATCACAATTTAATTCTATCTAAATGACTTAGCCCAGGTTTCTACCCCAATCTCACAGTTAAGTTTTGACAAGTCGATACGGGGGTTTGGTTTGACTAAGCCTAGCAATTTCCTGTTTGCCTAGAACATAAGGGAAAGCCTAGGCTCTGATACCAACTGTCACGCCCGACATTTAGCAATGGAAAAAAACGTCGAGAGCGTGAGCGACACAAGTTGCGCATCACTGTCGAGTAATTCAGAGTAAAACTAAATATATAACATAGGTAAAGACAATATATTGCCAGCCAACATAATCCTTATTTCATTCCATCAACTAGTTTAAACACCTTACATCATCAAAGCCAAACATAGGCCCAATATTGTATCTCAAATACATATGACATCAAATGAAATAACCTATCTATTACAGACGCTTCAATTCTAAACTTCTTGGCTGACTAGCTATGTGGACGGGTATAGTTGAGTAGCTCATCACTCGTCTCTGGTCCCTTCATTTTCCAGTTCCTCATATCATTACCTGAAAGAATAAGGAAAACAGGTGTGAGCGCACTAGCGCCAGTAGGATTTACATCTCATGGTGCGGGCATGATTTACGTAATTAACGTGTTAACAGTGGCAATACTATTATGCATTACTCATGTCAATGATGATGAAAATGGTTCAAGATATAACATGTACGAGGATGGTTCAATAACAATTCATGACAATCTCATGTAGGATGGAATGATTATCAATGAGATAGATGACAGTACGATCACTTGGCATGTAGAAGAGATTCAATAACATGTAGTATGTACTATAGATATCTCAAGTTGAATTCCGTAGAACTCTAATAGACATGACATGTAGGATTCAATAACGATGACACATATAATAAGTTTGGCCATTTCACATATAACAGTCAATAAATAAATCATCAATCATTCAATAACAATGTGGAAATTACCGAAATCAATATTGCATTCAATTAGGTGATTGCCAGACACCTCAATGGATCATATACTCTCGCGATTTATAAGTATTTCCGGTGCTCCTCCTAGGACCAGACTGGGCCCTATTTCCACAGGATAGTTGTGAACTAATGTTCCAAAGGTTTATGGAAATTCCATTCATAATTTATGGGCACATGATTTCAAGAATAAACAATGATGAACTAAGGATCATGTCAATGATGATAGAGAACAATGCAAGGGGACATGATCTAGATTAATTTGGCAGCATAACTGCGTATTCTCATTAGTTCAATCTTTACATTTAATGACTTGTTTTCAATGTTATCAAATCACTCTCACGAGAAGAAGATAAGAAGAGAAGTGCCTTCTATCTTACGAGTACTTCATTGGTACAACCAATCGTCTCCATGAGGGAATTCACAGAGTACGGAGATTTACGGAAGTTTTAGAGAAATGGTCACTAGTCTGTCGATACGGAATGACCGACAGAGAGTTTCCAATTCCCCAAGAAAGGGCTGCCTATATGTGCAATGTGACGTGTAGGAGCGTGTCTCAATCCACAATCCATCGGTTTAAAACATTACAGAAAGCTTAAAACAATCAACATGACATGTATGTAATTCATTCTATTACATGGTGCAGTGCTTTTAACATATAATCCCTTTGCAATTAAGGTCAAGATAGAGTATGGACATAGCATGGAACAATTGCATGATCACATGGATGAAATCAATGAATCATTAACACTTAGAATAGATGTTCATATTCTTATAGTTTTCATGTAGGTTGTGTGTTCTTTATAGGGGAGAATGCAGGGATAGGGAGAGTCCTTGTAAGGTTTTTGGGAGATGCATATTAAAAGACCAAGTTGTGCATTATTTGTCATCATCAAAAAGGGGGGGAATGTTGTGTTGAGTGTGTATTGGAGTTTCTTAAAGTTGATTTTTAATGATGACCATTGTACATCACTCATACTTTGATTTTGATGATGACATATTAGACAATTTGGTACGGCAGTGGAATAAAATGAGTAATACACACAATTCGATCAGATCCAAGAGTGGTGTGTGAGTATAGTAAATATAGACGCAAACCACACCCAAAACCACTATGCACAGAAGATTTTTAGGGTGGTTCGGAGACACAACTTGTGTCTCCTACGTCCACCTCCTCGCGATGGAGGAACCACTAACACTAGTGCATACAACCTAAAGCACGACGAATCCAACCTCTTTGAGTTCGAAGACTCAAAGAAACCTAGGAGATAGGCACGACGACCTACTACACAGACCGCTGTGAATTCAGCAAATTCACAATCACTTGAGCACGACGACTCAAGCACCAAGCACAATGGCTCCAACCCAGAGCACTATGGCCCCAAACCTGAGTACACAGTACTCAAAACCTTTGGACCACAAAGGATCCATGTTCTTCTAGAACAAGCACAATAGAGAGTAGATCCTCTAGCACTATCTATCTTAGTACAGGAGAAAGGTAGAACAACACAGAATTAGGCGATCTATGTAGAACACATACACAGATCAAAACAGAGAAATTGACACTCACATGAGTTATAGACTCAGATGGATCTCCTTTGATCAGCAAAACTTCAATCAGGAACTCCACCTCTTCTTCCCTTCTTCTTCTTCCCTTTGGCGGCACTCCTCTACTCCCTTTCTGGACGCAAGAGCTTTTCCCGCTCTCTCCTCTTCTTCTGGAAAAGTCCCAGCTCCCTCTCCTTTTGGAGTACGAGGATCATGGGTATATATAGTCCATGTGTCCATATGGACCCTTGGAGACAAATATCTAGGTCATCCCTTGATTCCTAAGCAACCACGTGTCCAGAAAAATTCACGTACTGAATCATCATCCGTGTCAACACAATCAAGTTGTGTGTCGACATAGGATTATGTTTTGCTGCATGGCAGATAACCTGTGTCGACACACATTTGAACTGTGTCGACACAACTGGCTCCTCTTATCTGACTATTACTGGATAGCACTAGATGTGTCGACACACATTGACTTGTGTCGACACGACTGCTTCCTTCTTCTGACTGTTTTTCTGGAAAGCAAGGGATGTGTCGACACACACTGGACTGTGTCGACACGCTGGCTTCTCTTTTCTTTACTGCTTTCTAGAGAGCAATGCATGTGTCGACACACAATGGACTTGTGTCGACACCACTTTGACAAAGTTATGTAACCTGAAACTATGAAGTGTAGACCATCAAACATGCCATTAACAGTAAAATATGAAATATCAAATGTTAAGAACATGTTTGAGCTTATTATAATATATTCAATATGTACAAATTGTTCAATATGTCATCATCAAAATCAAAGTATGAGTGATGTACAATGGTCATCATTAAAAATAAACTTTAGAAATTCCAATACACACTCAACACAATAGGTTGATCACATTTAGGCCATTGCATAACTACATGACATGATATGAGATAAGGAAATGCATATAATAGACTGAACAGCTCTTTAAAACAGTCTCGAGTTGGCCTTTAAATCGTGTTGGACACAGTCGTCGCACTTCAAAGAGCCATATATAGACAAACCACGGTTCTGAAATAAGTTACTAAATTGCAACGGACCTTCCCGTTGCGTTCAAATCGCGACGGGTAAGATGGTCGCCTTTCTGGTCGGGAATCGATCACCACATCAATTGCCTAAACAAGAACACGACGGTTCCATCAATCGAGTTCATAACACAACAAGTTGATATGTCGCGATGACTTTGAATGATGAGTTCTTCTACGTCGCGTCCAAGAGTTGACTGAAAACCTGAATATATAAATAGGCAAAAATGTTTAAGTGGGAAAAACGGTCTAAGTCGCGATGTAGGTATACGTTGCGTTCATGAATGGCACAGAAACCCACGCGCGCGCACAGTCTGAGGTGTCAGAGCGGTCAAGTCAACAGTAAAATCGTGACATAGAGCACGACCGTGTTTTAGATGAACGCAACGGACTAGTACGTCATGTTCATGCAACAAGGAACACGACGTCTGGAGTCGTCGCGTTTCATGTTCTTGCCGAGAATGCAGAAAACAGGACCACGATACATGCAATGCTTGTATCTCATGATCTAGGGCTCTTGGGACAAAAGTGTAAACATGAAACTTGTTGGGAACAGGGAGTAGGAGAGAACTATGGCTTTGGTTGCATGAAATTTGGCATCGGTTTGCGTGACACACATGAAGAACACATAAAGCCAATAGTGCATGACTCTTGGAAAATGCTTAATACGACTCACATGGTGCATTAAAATTGCGGAAAATATGTGCAAATGAAACTAGACTGATGCTCTATAGTTAGGTTAAGCCCGAGATCACTACCTTTGTGTCGCTCTAAGACAAGTCGATGTACAGGTCATAGTAGAGGATGGATGGGGAAGAAGCTCCAGTTCCTAGCCATTCTCCCCTCCTTTGGTGCCCTAGCTCGTTCTCCCACGACCCAACACAATGGTAAACTTTCCCCAAGAGTCTCTTCACGATTATTTCTAGATCTAGGGTTTATTCAAGTCCTAATGTGCTTAGGAATTAGGGGTTGCGGTTTTTGCTTGGGTAGCTTCCCTACTTTGGGGATTCTCCTCCCAATTGAAGTAGGAATACCATTAGGAAAGATCGCAGATGGCTAGGTACGAATTGGATTGCCATCCATGGCTAATCACCCATATTTTAGCCATAATTTGCCCGTTTCTAATTCTGCATATTTATGGTCAAGAATTTTGGGGCTTATTGCCATTGGGTTTTGATCTTTGGCCCATTTAGAGTTGTCTTCGGTAATTTCAATTTAAATAGTTGATTCCACACTCTGGAGGTTTAATCATGACTTTTATTTTATTTATTCACCATTTTTGTTCATTTGCTATTTTCCTATATTTTAAATATAAATTTTTCGGGGCATTACAGTCTTCAATGTCAAAAATCAAACTGTTGAAAAATTTCCTCAATAACTTTTAATGAATTCAATGATGATATGCACGGGAATATGATGGGGAATTCCTAGAAAAAAAAAAAAAAAGACCTAAATAACCAACAAGGAAGGGATCAAGTGCAAACGAGAATCAAGTGAAAAAGATGAGCAAGGAACTTCAACTATGAATGAAGGTAACGATCTATTCAATATCAAAATGCTCAGAGACCTCGTAAGATAGCATAATTAGTAATGCTGATCCATCTAACAAGATCACACTTTAAGCTTATTGATGAAATGGATCAAATGGCCTTGTCCAAATGGAACCAAAAAATATTGAAGAAGCATTAACAGACAATTTTTGGATAAATGTCATGCAAGAGGAATTAAATCAATTTGAAAGAAACATAGTGTGGCATTGGTTCCAAGACTCTCTTTTAAAAGCCTTATTGGAACTAAATGGGTCTTTAGGAATAAAACTAGTAAAGAAGGCAAAATAATAAGAAACAAGGCTAGGCTAGTTGCAAAAGGCTATACCAAGAATTTAAGATTGACTTTGAAGAATCTTTTGCTCCTGTAGCTAAGCTAGAAGCAATAAGGATTTTGCTTTCCTTTGCATGTGCACAACATCAAACTTCAACAAATGGATGTAAAAAGTGCCTTTTTGAATGGTTTAATAAAAGAAGAAATTTTGTAGAACAACCACCTGGCTTTCAATGTTTAGATATTCTAATCATGTTTTCAAGCTTGACAAGACACTCTATTGACTTAAGCAGGCTCCTAGAGTATGGTACGACAGGTTGAGTTCCTTCCTCATAAGTAAAGCTTACACAAGAGGTAATGTTGACCAATCTTTTCCCCAAAGTACAAAATGATGGTATCCTAATTGTTCAATCTACGTTGATGATATATATTTGGATCAACAAAATCCTCCGTATGTAAAGAATTTGCAGAACTCATGACTAATGAGTTTGAGATGAGTTAATGGGAGAACTAAAATTCTTCCTGGCTTACAAGTCAATCAAACTTTAGAAGGTATTTTCATCAATCAATCAAGAGTACACGATGGATTTGCTAAAACATTATATACTAGAGAACTCGAAGTCAATGTCACTCCAATGAGCACCACTGTGAGTCTTGATGCAGATCTGAAAGGTAAAATAGTAGATGCAAAAATCTACAAAGGTATGATCGGATCTTTACTATACCTTACTGCATCCAGACTGACATTCAATTCGCAATGCATGTGTGCTCGATTTCAAGCTAGTCCTAGAGAATCCCACATGAGTGCTGTAAAAAGAATCTTCAGATATCTTGTAGGAACTCTTGACTTGTGTTTTTGGTATCACGCATCCTGTGAATATAAGTTGATTTCTTATACTGATGCAGACTATGCTGGATGTAATTAGATAGAAAAGTACTAGTGTGATTTTTGCCCATTTTTGGAGGGTGTCCATGTAACGCCCTAGAAATTTCAATGATTTAAAATATAAGAAAATACCAATAAATAAAAACGGTGAATAGAAATACAATAAAAGTCATGGTTAAACTCTCAAAGAAAGGAATCAACCATTTAAAAATATGGGGCCAAGACAACTCTACTTGGGCCAAGAACAAAGCCCAAAGACATTAATCCCAAAATTCATAACCTATATATGTAGAAATAGTAAAAGCCAAAATTAGGGCTAAAATAAAGGTAATTAGCCATGTTGAGCAATCCAATCGTACACAGCCATATTAGGAGATTTCCTAATGGCATTCCTACTTCAATTGGGCAAGAATCCCCAAAACAAGGAAGGGGCCAAGCCAAAACTGCAACCCTCTTTCCTAGTCTCTTTAGGACTGAAATTAACCCTAAACATATAAAAATCATCATGATACTAGCTGGGAAGGTTTACCATTGAGTTGGGGTCGTGTGGAGGCGAGCTTCGGCACCAAGAGGAAGAGGATCAGCCAAGAACGTAGCTTCTTCCCCAACTCTTCTCTACTGCGACTGTGCATTGACCACAATTAGAACTACACAAAGGTAGGTGATCTCGGGCTAAAGTAAACATTACACATACCAATGGAAAGAGCATCGAGTCTAGTTTCATTTCCTTGCGTTTTCCCCAATTTTCATGAACCATGTGAGTCGTATTAAGCGTTTTCCAGAGTCGTGCAAGATAGGGGTTTATGTGTTCTTACCATTTTTCACGCAGACCAAGGCCGAATTGGGTCAAACAAAATTGTGGTTCTCTTCTACTTGATGTCCTCGACACTTTTCATGTTTATAGTTTTGCCTAAAGATTGATAGATGTCAAGTCATAAGTCTTTCATGAAGGATTGTAGCATTTTCTGTGTTTTAGGGTGAACCCTTAATCGCGACTAGTGCAGACGTCATGTATTAGGCTCTGGTATCGTGACAGGTTAACTTGTCCCGATTACCTAAAAGGTGACAACCTATGTCGTCACGGTTTGGACTATTTTGACAGGATCGGATTGCATCGAACTATGTGTAGCATCATTTTCAGTGCATGTCAAGGACGCGACCATGTATGTCGTTTCGATAATACTATTTTCCCGCCCTTAGTTTTCGTGTCTAATTCATATTTAAGAAGGTTTGCATGAACGCATCATACATGCATGTTACCTTTCTGCGTCGACAATCGATACCTTAAAATGCGTCGATCATGACCGTCCCATTTCTGTACTGATTTCATGAAATGCGTCAGTGTAAACCGTCGCGTTTCTATTCTGAATCAATTACTTGTATCGGCTATTTCTGAATGCGTCCGTGTAAACCGTCGCATTTCTGTACCGATTTCCATGAAACACGTCAGTGTAAACCGCCGTGTTTTGGTTCTAAATCGATTACCTATATCAGCTGATTCTGAATGCGTCTATGTAAACACATCGCAATTATGTCCTAAATCGATTTGGTCGCATCGACAGTCTCTAACCGCATCTATTAGGTCCGTCGCGATTTAAAAACTTTACACAAATTCCTTTTTTGACTGTGTACGGCCCTTTGAAGTGCAACGACTGTGTCCGTCGCGTTTTAAAGGCCAACCCGAGACTGTTCTATTGAGTTTTATGGTAACTATATGCATGCCCTATCGTTATCATGTTATATAGTTATTCAATGGCGAAAAATTGATCAACTAATATGAAAGCCATAAGAATGTGGACTTCTATTCTAAGTGTCAATTATTGGTTGATTCCATCTACCAAGTGATTGATATGAGCTATGATCATAATCTGTCTTGTTCAAAACTACAAAGTGTTATGTGATAAAATTACATCAATCATGTGATAGATTGAAATGCATACATGTCATGCGTATTTGTTATAAGCTTTCTGTCTTGTTTTAAACCGATGGTTTGTGGATTGGGACACGCTCTACACGACACTTTGCACATATAGGTAGCCCTTCTTGGGAGATTGGAAACTCACGGCTATAGTCATTCCATATCGACAGTCTAGTGACCTTTCTCTTAAGACCTCCATAAATCTCTGTAATCCATAGATTCCCTCATGGACACCGAGTTGGTTGTACCAATGAAGTACTCGGAAGATAGAATACACTTCTCTTCTTATCATCTTCTCGTGAGAGTGATTTGGCATTGAAAGTAAGCCATTAAGTGTAAGATTGAACTAATGTAATGAAGCTGTTTTATTGTCAAAATCTACTCAGGATCATGTCCGTTTACCTTGTTCTCTTAATCATTTACATGATCTTTAGTACATACTGTTCATTGATTAGAATTCGTGATGGCCATAAATGAATGAATGGAATTACCAGAAAATATTGGAACTTTGGTCACAACCATTCCTGTGCAAATAGGGCCTAGTCTGGTCCTAGGAGGATCACCCAAAATACTTATAAATGACAAGAGTATATGACCCATTGAGGTGTCTGGCAATCAACTATTGAATGCAAGATTGATCTAGGTAATTTCCAAATTGTTATTGAATGACTGATTGATTGATTGACTGATTGGACTGTTATATGTGAATGGCCAAATCTACTATACATGTCATCGTTATTGAATCTAATTGTCCATTGGAATTCTATGGAGTTCAACTTGAGATATCTATTGAACAAACTACATTGTTATTGAATCTCTTCCATTGATAAATGATCGTACTGTTATCCATCCCATTGTTAATCATTTCGTTCACATGAGCACTATCATGGAATTTGTCACTGAACCGTCTCGTACATGGTATAACTTGGATATGTCACTATCCTATTTTATTGCATGATAGCATCTTACTTGTTAAATTGTTAATTCACGTAAAGTATGACTGCACCATGAGATGTAAATCCTACTGGGCGCTAGTGCGCTCACACCTATTTTCCTTAACATTTTCAGATAATGAGTGTAACGTCACGCATTTTTCGGATCCTTGTGGATCCTTTGTCGGATCTCTGCGGATCCTTTGTATAGAGTTTGTGGTGGCCAATGTGTGGCCAATGTGGCGTGTTTCAGTGTGTCTACAAGTTGGGTGTGGTTGTGGGCCAGCAGGCTGGGCCCAAAACACCAGCATGTTCACTGTCTGTGAACGCGACAGTGAGGGACGGCGCGTTCTGAACACTTCGGTTTCTGCATGTCACGTTCTTGTGGCCGCCGTTGGGTGGTTGTCATATGCATGCGCGCAGCGTGTCGTGCGCTGGGCGACATAGACGTCACCCTGGGAAGGCGCCTTACCTCATCGCGTTGAGGTCGCGATGGAGTGGTCTGTCGCGTTCCCAACCGCTGGGCGTTTTTATGTTGCCTAGCCAAGTAGAGCTATAAACGGTTCTGCTCGGCCACAGGGAGGAAGTTCTGGCGATTCCGGGGCATTTTGGCGGATTTGGGGTGCGTCTGGCGTGTTCTCACATGAGGATCTTGCGTGGAGCGGGGGAAATGCCGGGATAGTCTCGTTCTTCGCGTTCTTCACAAAGGTAGGGGAATTCTTCCCGTTATACACCGTGTGATTGCGTCGGATGCATGTATGTTTGGTTTTTGGTGTTTAGAACAATAGATACCATGCTAGGGTATCCATTAAAGCATGAAAAATGAGAATCAAACGGGTTTGCATGGTTTGGGGTGGTAATCCGGAGAGGGTTCTTCGGATTAGGGTTTCGCCTGTTAAGGAGACAGAGCCCCCTGTCGCGTTCTAAACGTGATAGGCCGACCCATCGCGTTCATGTTGTGAACGTGACATATCTGGGTGTCGCGTTCTTAAGGAGACATTAGCCTATGTCGCGACCTCGGCTGAGAGGTCCTATTGTGCACGGTTTTAATGGTGGAATTATCTGATTATTACTATTCTTATACATGGCAAGTATATGCGGTGCATTGGCACTCGTTGCGCCTGAGTGCGTGTTTCCGAGCTTAGCATGTGGTACACGTGACTGGCGTATTGTTCACGCAGTCAGTGTACGGTGTTTCAGTGGTTGACGTGAGGTTTTCACGTGGTTTGTGCGGTATGCACGTGGTTTGTGGTGCATGGCGAGTAGTACGACGCCTACCGTAGTTACCTCTTAAGTTGGGTGCCCCTGGTTCTGTGTGAGCCAGACTTGTGCTCGGGGCTTGTCCCGGTACTTGTGTTGTACCATCATAGTTTGTGTCATCTGACCTGGACACCCTCACTCCTTAGCTTGAGTTGTCGTCCGGTTGAGGGAAAGATGACAGTGGGACAGCGACTTGTGTGAGTTTGTTGTTTTGTTGCTTGTAGTAGTTGGGGGTACAGACACCAGTAGACATCACTGGTCCACAACTAGTCCTGTTACCAGTGCCTCACTCTAAGGAGCTCAGGCCAGAGTCCCTGAAGGTGCCAAGCATGGGCCCGCAGTAGTGTGGGTCCGCGGTTGTTGTGTTGGTTGGTCTCCACAGTTGTTGACTTGTTCCCATGGAGCAGCAGCTGACGTTTCTTCCGTGGCTGTGAGGCTGAGAGATAGACCTATGTGGTTTGTCCATGTGAGTTGCTGGTTCGCGAACCAGTTTACGTGGCTTGGGTATGGCGGTCCTACTTTACCCCCTACATCGAGTTGTGGTATTGCCGCTTACTTATTTAAATTGGTTTGTGTTAACGACAAGTGGTAAGTGGTATTTACAGCTTTAATATCCTGCTTAGTTTACTCTATAATTGTTGGCGTAGCTTCCTGCTTACGTACTTGAGTTTAGTTTACTCGATTTTTGGGGAGTTACCCTACTGAGCCGTGACTTGCGGGCTCACCCCTACTCCCTACAGGTGAAGGAGAGTAGGATGTTTCCCTTCCGTCTTCTAGTTCGGAGCCGCGTCGCAACGGTGTTGGGCCGACGCCTCCAGTAGTGTAGATTTTCTTCTGTTGTACCTCGGTGTATGCCCCAGGCTTGTGTATTTTCCTTTGACTTTTCTGAAATTTGGCTATGTAAATCTAATGTGAATATGTATGAAATTGGAATCTTTTATATATATCAGTGTGTTCTTTTGTGTTTCCACGGACATGTGCATGATATCCCTTGCAAGGCTACGACTTGTTCGCTGGAGGCGGAGGCGGTCAATCTCGTTAATGGGTTAACGGGTTTGAATGATGTGGTCTATTACAGTTGGTATCAGAGCAAGGTCCGTGTAAATGTAAAGGAACTAGGAATTACATAGCCTTATTTCTACACTATTCCACTGCTGGTAGCTAGTGGTTTTGTGATGATTTGCTTTCGTGTATATGGGTTGGAATTTGTGCAGGAATTGAGATGGCTGATAGGAGGAGGGATTGGGGTGGTGGAAGAAATGAGCCTGAGGAGTCTACTTAGTGCATGATAGAAGGATATGGGAGAGTCTTACGGAGATTCGGATGAGAATGACCAGCAGGCACCGGTACTGCCAGCAGCAGTACCACCAATTGCAGGAGAGGTCGTACCAATGGCGCCAGTTTCACCACCACCCAGTGTGGAGGTACCTTTTGCAATACCTGTACCACTGCTACTGCCTGTGAGGGCAGCAGAGGAACAATGATGCAGTTGAAAAATTGTGAGATTGCAGTCGCCAACATATACAGGAGGACCGAATCTAGACATAGCGGAGCGCTGGATTCAGAAGTTGAAAGAGTATTTGTGACGATGAGTGTCCACCAGCAGATAGAGTTGTGTTAGCTACATATCAGTTGAGGGGTTTTGCTCAAGAATGTGGAGGTTAAGTATGCAGACTACTTTTGCAGGCAGACAGAAAGACCATCACCTGGTCGGAATTTCTAGAGGTATTTAATGACACATTCTTCCCAGTACAAGTACATCACGTAATAAGGGAGCAATTTCAGACACTTCAACACACGGAATTCTTCCATTTTGGAATACCAAATGAGGTTATGGCACTCAGTCTATATGCACCCTATGTGTATCAGATAATGATATGATGGTTGAGTATTTTTGGAGCCTTGAGAGCAGAGTTGCAGAATGCGGTGATACCGCTGATGTGCAAGACTGTAGAGGAGGCAGCCTAGAGAGCAGCTACACTAGAAAGGTCCATTTGGACTCGGTAGGCAGGAGAGTCAGGTTCAGGTATTTCCGGCTACCGCAGTAGTCTACAAGGATTTGCAAAGGAAATGTGCCATCGGGAGCATCTTTCTTAGGTTTCAGCAAATGGGACAAAATTGAAGAAGGTATTTTAAGTTGAGGAGGAAGAGGAGGTCATCAACAATGTTTCAGCAAGGGCGTGGCCATAGGCTAGAGGTGAGGAATCACAACAGAGTACCGCCAGGCAACCTACTCTTCCACCAGGATACAAGTGTTATAATTGTGACCAGCTGGGGCATTTAATTCGCAATTACCCTATCCTCAAGAATATGGATATGGAAGAGGAGTTTAGCAGCAGTAGTAGCAGCCCCAGTAGCCACAGCTAGTCGTGGTAGGGAGCACCGTACCAGCGAGGTAGAGGCTGGGTTATGGCTATCACCCGAGCCCAGGCAAAGGCGTCAAATCTAATAGAAGGTATATTACCTATCTATGATTTTATAGTAAGAGTTTTATTTCATCCGGGTGCTTCTCATTCTTTTATTTCCGAGGAGTTTTGGATTGTATGGTGCATCCACTAGAAGAGAAATGTGTGAGTTGGTAGTAGAGGTTCCCTCGTGTGAGTTTATGCTCACCTCCTGGTATATAGATGAGGCTCCTATTGTGATTCAACAAATTAGATGCCAGGTAGATTATATGCTTTATAATTAAGAGATTATGATATTATCCTGGGTTTGGATTGGCTTGAGGCCTATGGAGCCATGGTAGATTGCAGAAGAAGAGAATCAGGTTTTGTCATCCAGTGGAGTAGTGTTTGAATTTCAAGGTATGCCTTTATATACCTCCAAGATTATAATTTCAGAAAGAAGCTAGAAAATGTTAAATGCAGGATGTGTAGCTTATTAACTTCTATGAGCTTGGTTGAGACTTGTAATCAGTAGAGGTAGTTTTAGTATCAGGGAATTTGTGATGTGTTTCCAGATGACTTGCCAGGTTTAGCTCCACAAAGAGAGGTGGACTTTACAATTGTATTGCAACCAGGACTTTGCCAATTTCTAAGGCCCCATATAATGGCTCCAGCATAATTGAAAGAATTAAAGAAACAGTTGCAGGAATTGTTGGAAAAAGGATCATCAGGCCAAGTCATTCTTCGTGAGGAGCTCCAGTGTTATTTATAAGAAAGAAGGATGGCACTTTAGAATGTGTATTGATTAAAGAAAATTGAATGATGTCACAATAAAAAACAGTATCCATGCCGAGAATTTGATGCTCTATTTTATCAGCTCCAATCAGCTAAAGTGTTTTTCTAAATTGACTTGAGGTCAGGGTATCATCAGTTAAGAATAGAGAGGATGATGTTGATAAGACAACATTTAGAACCAGGTATGGTCATTATAGTTTGTGGTGATGCCATTTGGGCTAACCAATGCACAGCAACATTATGAATTGATGAACAATTTTTTCACCCCTATCTGGATCAGTTTATAGTGATTTTTATAGATACATACTAGTTTATTCAGCATCTGAAGAGGAGCATGCAGCTCATTTGAGGCTTATATTGCAGCTTTTGCGGGATAATCAATTGTATGCTAAATTCAGTAAGAGTGAGTTTTGGTTGAAAGAAATTCAGTTTCTGGTTATGTTTTTCAGCAGAGGGAGTTGCAGTAATCCAGCTAAGGTAGAAGCAGTTATGAAGTGGGAAGCGCCAAAAATAATTACATAAATTAAGAGTTTCCTGGGTTTGGCAGGTTACTACAGCGTTTCATTCAGGACTTCTCCCGAATAACAACCCCATGACTAGATTAACCAGAAAAGATGTGCCATTTGTGTGGTCAAATGAATGCTAGAAAAATTTCATGGAATGAAAAGGAGGATTACAGCGCCCCAATATTGACATTACCAGTAGGCAGTGGTGGTTTTGTGGTCTATACTGATGCATCGAGAAGAGGGGTTGGAGCAGTATTAATGCAACATGGTAAGGTGATAGCTTATGCATCTAGGCAATTGAAGCCAGCAAGGGAAAACTACCCAACACATGATTTAGAGTTAGCAGTAGTTGTTTTTGCTTTAAAATGTGGAGGCAATACCTTTATGGTGAAAGATTTGAAATATTTACATATCATAAAATTTGAAGTATATCTTTTCTTAAAATATTGAATCTCTGTCAGCGTAGATGGGTGGAATATTTAAAGATTATGATTTCAGTTTGGCTTACCACCGAGTAAGGCCAATGTGTAGTTGATGCATTGAGTAGAAAAGCATACATGAGTCATATGATGATAAAAGAATAAAATTATATGAGGAAATAGCAGATAATTCACTGTATGTTCCGAGCTGTCAGCGGCGAGCAGTACTAGCCAGTAGTGCTATAGAGCCATCTTTGTATTAGCAGATTATTTAAGCTCAGAGAACCGATGGAAGTTTAGCAGAAATTGTGAAAGTGGAAGGTGTTACCATTGATGATAATTGTGTAGTCAGGCTCAGAGGCAGGTTATATGTACCTGCAAAAAGAGAGTCAAGCAAAGAGTCTTGAAGAGGCACATAAATCCAGGTATACAATTCATCCAGGTAGCACTAAAATGTATCAAGATCTGAAAAAGCACTTTGGTGGCCACACATGAGAAGAGAAATAGTGGAATTTATTACAAGATGTATAGTTGTCAGCAAATAAAGGCAGAGCATCAGAAGCCTGGAGGTTTACTACAACTGTTCCCATTCCACGAGTGGAAATGGGACGACATTGCTATGGATTTTGTGGCAGGGTTACAAAGAACAACTACAGGCATATGGATCTGGGTATTTATTGACAGATTAACTAAAGTATGCAGATTAATAGCAGTAAGTATGTCCTAGACAGTAGATAGATTAGCAAGAATTTATGTTGACAAATTGTTCTGTTGCATGGCATCCCAAAGACAATGTTTCTGATAGGGATCCAATGTTACTTCTGGTTTCTGGAGAAGTTTATAAAGAGTACTTGGTATGGAATTGAGATACAGTTCAGCCTATCACCCACAAGTAGATGGTCAGATAGAAAGAACAATACAGACAATTTAAGACAAGTTACGAGCTTGTTGCTTACTGTGGGAGGCAATTGGGGCACCATTTGGGCATGGTCGAGTTTGCTTATAACAACATATCAATACCAGTATTGGAATGGCACGTGTGAAGCATTATATGACAGGCCATGCAGAACTCCATTAAATTGGCATGAAGTGGGAGAGAGGCAGGTAAATGGCTCCTGAATGATTCAGTAAACACAGAATGGTCAGATTTATCAAAGAAAAATTGCAGACACCCAGGTCACGTCCCGAGAATTACATAGTAGATATTAATAATGCGGAAATAATTCAAGTCGATATCCCGAGACGTGAACAGTCGGCAAATAAGCCTCTAGCTAGCTCACACTAAATGTATAACAACATAGATCATCATAGAGCCCAAATTTGAACTCAACTAATCTTGTATTAAAATCTCAACTCATTGTATTCCAAATGGAAACTATTACAGGATTAAGACTCAATAAAAAGGAAAAGTATATTTTATTCCTCACTTCCTACTACATGAATCTAACACTCAAAGAAAACTACCATAAGTAGACTCATGGTTGGAACGCTCCTCACTCGGACGCATTCCCATCCTCGACTTGCTCCTCCTCTTGGACTCATAGTCTCCTAGATTAGGTAAAAGTAGGAGATGAGCAAACTAGCCCAATAGGATCTATATCTCAATGTGCGGGGCAATGATATAAGTGATTAACAATTTAGAACTAGGTAAGCACGCTGAATGTCATGATATGCATTACGGATAAAACTCATTAAACACATGATACATGAACAAGCTAGAGAGAGAGTGATTGTGGTAGAGCAAGAATATAACGAGCATATAAGAGTGAGGTTTGTAACAACAGCACGCAGATCATGTAAATTGCAATAAATGCAGGATGGCCATATCATGCAAGCAAGCAAGCAAGAATGTACGAGCACGATCAAGTAACACTAATCAGGCACTAGACACTAATGTACACCAAGGAAGATCCACCAAGAATGCACACTAGGACACGTGTATGTGGTTATTGTATCTATCATTCAACAGCAAGCAAGACTCGCAGCGCAGATGCAACGCCAGTAATCATTATACCCCATGGTTAATAGTATATTTATGACTCTCCGTCTTGGGACTAGAATGGAGCCATTGGACATCGCCGTGCCGGTCAGTATCTATCTCATTTCAATTTTTTAATGTAGATACCCACAGTCATTAACAATGGCCTATAAGAGTTTCAATATGTATGCATGTGTAATGTCAATGTTCATGATAACGATGAGAATAAGTAATGTGAACATGATTGCATGATAACAGTGGTCAAGAGATAAATTCTGAAGCATAATGGTATGATTTATACTTTAGTTTAATCTTTACATTAATGGCTTTACTCTAGATTGTAAATCACCCTCACGAGAATAAGAAGAGAAAGGAAGTGCACGCTATCTCTAGGGAACTTCAATGGTACAACCAATCGTCGGCCATGTGGGAATCCATGGTCAGAGGAGATTTACGGAGGCCTTGGAGAATAGGTCACTAGTCTACCTGTAGCAACCCAGAAAATTTAATACTTTAAAAAAAAATCCGAAATAAAAAATTCTTTAAATCGAAATAATAGAAACATACGTACCATTATTGTATGTGCAAGAACACATCTAAAATTCCTTAAAATTATAAATCAACTGCAATATTATCCCTAAGTGTTCCACGAAGAAATGCGTGCAACGAAAAATCCAATCGGCAAAGCGTACGTCACAATATGACTAATTATCCAAATTTGGAAAACTAAGTCGGAAAACCGTTAACACGGAAAGATCATGCGCCCATAAATTAAATGAACATGTCGGAGAGACTTCCAACATCATGTGATGATTAACCATTATCGAGTTTGGACCAATGGACCTCTCATAGCCCATGAATAAATTCAAATAAGAAATGCAATAAAAATCATAACTCTATCTTCCCTAATTAAAAAGGGAAAAACCTATAAGATAAATTCCAATAAATAATGGGCTTGGTTAAATGGACCCATTAGAATTTAGTGGTCCAAATAAGGATTTTAAAAAGAAGAATAATGGGAAAATACCCTAAATTCGCAACTTAAATATTACTTAAATAGAAAAGAGACATTTAATGCATTAAATAAGCAATTTGAGATAGAATTGGATTCCTAAACTATCCATATGGTTTATCACGAATTTAGACTTCAACCTAACCCAAATAGAAGTTGGAAAGCAAGGAAGGAAAGAAGGAGTTAGGAAATCTCGTAATTAAAGAGAAATTTGAGTAGTAGTAGGAATAGGAACCCTTACTAGCTTAAATACTCTCTTAAGTCTCCATGGCCGGCCCTGAAACTTTGTTAGGGCTTGCTGGACATGGAGAGAAGGTCAAGGAGGAGGAGAATTCATGGGATAAGGCTCTCTGAAGCATCTTCCTTTGTTCTTCAAGTTCTAGCCCTAGAAGAGTAAAACGACTAAAGGTAGGCATTCTCACGAGCAAACTCAATTAAATCCACTGTAGATTGTTCCATACATCAGGAACAAAAGCCTTCTGTTTCACTCTTTTCATCGAGCCAATCTTTTGATCTCTATTTTGAATTATGCAAATATGATGAAATCGACCCTTCTTCTATTCTTGATCTCCATGTATACTCAACCTCGTGCTCTCAAATTTTAACTAGAGTTACTGATGGATGTTAGGCATCTTTTGCCCCTAAAAGCCTAATTTTTATCCATCCTTTGTCACGAATTAAATCTTGCATGATTTCGACAATGTACTGTTGCGGTTTAACCTTGACTTGTGTTACAAGTTTCATACCTCTTTGTGGAGTCATTTTTAGACCAAGTTTCAACAGAGAACTTGTTACCTCATGTGTCTACTTTCATTTGGCATTGGTTTCCCCAATTTTTGTTGACTATAGTGAGAGTATTAGTCTGAACGTTACCACTGTGTCAGATTCACACAGTCAGTCACAATACATTTTATTACCTAGTCAAACGCCCTTGTTTTCTATTATTGATACTGTACAAAGTATTGAAGTAATCTAACTAAAAAAGGTGGTTTCACTCGATTTGGATCACCCTAGTATTGTTTTGATTTTCAAACCCACAGGTGTCAAACCCAATCCAAGTCGGAGTGGAAATAGGTAGAAAAAGCAACCCAAACGTCATTTCAGGTAGCGACAGGTCGACACGTCGCTACCATAACGCGACAACATCATGGTCGCGACCATACAAAAAATCAGGCCATTTCGTGGTCTTTTTCAGAAGGCGACAAGATCATGGTCGCCTTCATGTTCTGAAGGCGACAGGCACTGGGTCGCCTTCTACCATGTCCACTTAATGGCCATAACTTTTTCTATAGACTCGGATTGATGAGCCGTTTTCTTTGTGGATTCCTCATTCAAAGGGCTTCAATTTGGTATATCTGTGAGATTTGAATGAAAAATCAATGAGTATGACCTTAGGAAGTGAAGGGATGGGATTGCATTTGCCTTCTAAAAGGCATACATCTTGGTTTCCGTCGTTTTGCGTCGTTCCTACATGTGTGAGTTTGATCTCTTCTAAGAAGGTTTCAAAAAGTATTAACATGCATTTATAAACCCATATCAAAGTTAAAACATGTTACATAATTTTAATTGATTTTAAGTTCATGATCATGCTCTCTACTTGCCGATATCCACTTCTTGCCATGTTATCAAACTTGCTAAAAACACATGTTATAAAATGGAGTCATATTGAATGATTTAAAATGTAATAACACGACATCTTTCTATCTATGATTTCTCTCACACGTTCACAAACTTGAACCATCCAATTATGGCTTGACTTGGCACAAAATATCTCATAATGTATCTGGTTAATTTATTACAATAATGTACATTGAATTGCTCTATTTTAAATGAACTTTTCTTCGTTTCTCGTGTTGTTTGGGAATACCGTTACCGACGCTCCACTGTTCTAGAATTCTTCTAGAACGTCGGGCACTTGTTTCTATACACACACTTTCCTTGACTTGGACGAACTCTCCGTCGGATATTCCTTCTGCCAGACTAGTGAATCCTTGTTCAAGACTTCCGTAAGTCTCCTCTGTCCATGGATTCCCACATGGTCGACGAGCTGATTGTACCCTAACACCTATGATACCCTTTGGGGATCGACAAGATCCAAACAGCCTTAGTTGCTCTCGCTCTTATCTTGATTTCACCCGGACCTCTGGACCTGTACATAACATGGCCAGCGGAAAGGTAGTGATTCCACCTGACTGCCACACCGTACGAGAGCCTAGGATGTCCTTATTAGGATATTTAAGTCTAGGGATGTTCTAGGTGAACTGCCATAACCGTGTCTAAGTCAACCACCATACCATGTGAGAGATTGGGTAAAGCTTGGGGTTATGCTAGGAGCTTAACTATGCATAAGTACCCTAAGTTTAAGAGGAAATTAATAAGTATTATTGCTCGCAGAACTAGAGCAGATGGCTGGCAAGCATGCACTAATGCACGAATTCAACAGACCGTACAGGGGTTAACTCAAGCCCTTAACAACGTAATTCAAGCAGGAGCAAGAAATGGGGCAGGAGACTTATATGGGAACTTTCAACGAATAATCCCCCTACGTTTAATGGAACTCCCGATCCCGATGAAGCTGAAAATTGGGTGAAGGCAATGGACGGATCTTTAGGGTTATGCAATGTTCAGAGCAGGAGAAAGTCCTTCTGGCAACCTTCCAGTTGGACCGCGATGCTAGAGCTTGGTGGGATGCTGCCAGTCGACAATTACCCAACATCGATATAAAGTGAGATAAATTTTTAGAACTCTTCAACACCAAATAATTTTTCCGAGAGGATTCGTGAGAAGAAGGCAGATGAATTCGCCAATTTAAAACAACGAATGATATCTGTAGCAGAATATGAAGTGCAATTTGAAAGACTAGCACAGTACGCACCACATTTGTGAGTACGAGAGATGAAGGCAAAGAGATTCCTAGAAGGGTTGAGACCTTGTTCTAGGAAAAATTGGCTCCACTAGACATTGAAGTATATTCAGTCATGGTATTGAGAGCTCAATTAGTAGAAGACACCATGGAACTTCTTGAAAAGATTCATAAGAAGAAGGTGTTGAAAAGGGAACGTGCTACTCATTCCAATGATAATAAAGGAAGAAATACCATAGATAGCAGAGAATGAAAGGGGAAGTGAAGCAGAAGGAATTCTGTAAATTTTGTAAGAACCCAGGGCATCGATTGTAACTGTTGGAAGAAATTAGGAAAATACTTGCGATGTGGAAGTCAACAACATCGAGTCATCGATTGTCCAACAGAAGAACCAAACTGCACGCCAAGGACGATTACAAGCCCCGTAGATATGAATCATGCCAATGAAGGCGGACAAGTTACATCACTAAACCCTTAGTTTGTTTTCATATTATTTCACGATAGCAAAGCCCTATGGGGAGGTGATGGAATGAAATATCCATAGTAAATTGGTAGTCGTATCATATCATATGAATTTGGAGCCAAATTCTTTTATGTGGGGGAGGATGTAGCAACCCAGAAAATTTAATACTTAAAAAAAATAATCCGAAATAATAATTTCTTTAAATCGAAATAATAGAAACATACGTACCATTATTGTATGTGCAAGAACACATCTAAAAATTCCTTAAAAATTATAAATCAACCACAAATATTATCCCTAAGTGTTCCACAAAAATGCGTGCAACGAAAATCCAATTGGCAAAGCGTACGTCACAATGTGACTAATTACCCAATTTGGAAACTAAGTCGGAAACCGTTAACATGGAAAGATCTTGCGCCCATAAATTAAATGAACATGTCGGAGAGACTTCCAACATCATGTGATGATTAACCATTATCGAGTTTGGACCAATGGACCTCTCATAGCCCATGAATAAAATCAATAAGAAATGCAATAAAAATCATAACTCTATTCTTAGGGTGTCAATTGGGCCGGGCCGGCTCGGAGGCCCGGAAGCCCGGCCCGATTTTAACCGGGCTTGGGCCGAAAAAATGAGCCCGTTACAAATTTTTGGCCCGGCCCGGAAAAAAATAGGGCCGGCTTGGGCTTTGTGTGGCCCGGCCCGGTCGGCCCGCCGGCCCGGAAAAATAAAATATAATTTATATTAAATAAAAAATTTATATTTAGAAAGAGATTTACATGTATTTTTTTCTACAATAAATCTACTCAAAAATATAAACTTTTACAAGTTAAATGTTAATATAGATATAAGTAAAATATATATTTTTTTTTATAGATATATTATAGTAGATGTATTAAAATTATATATTATATAAATAAAAAATAATACTTTTTTATTTTTCGGGCCGGCCGGGCTTTTCGGGCTTTTTCTGGGCGGGGCAGGGCCGGGCCATACCGGGCCTACCCCCGGGCCTGGGCCGGGCCTAACAAGGCCCGGTCCAGGCCCGGCCCATTGACACCCCTATCTATTCTTCCTAATTAAAAAGGGAAAAACCTATAAGATAAATTCCAATAAATAATGGGCTTGGTTAAATGGACCCATTAGAATTTAGTGGTCCAAAATAAGGATTTTAAAAAGAAGAATAATGGGAAAATACCCTAAATTCGCAACTTAAATATTACTTAAATAGAAAAGAACATTTAATGTATTAAATAAGCAATTTGAGATAGAATTGGATTCCTAAACCTACCCCATATGATTTATCACGAATTTAGACATCAACCTAACCCAAATAGAAGTTGGAAAGTAAGGAAGGAAAGAAGTAGTTAGGAAATCTCGTAATTAAAGAGAAATTTGAGTAGTAGTAGGAATAGAACCCTTACTAGCTTAAATACTCTCTTAACTTCCATGGCCGCCCTAAAACTTTGCTGGGGCTTGCTGGACGTGGAGAGAAGGTCAAGGAGGAAGAGAATTGTGGGGAGAAGGCTCTCTCAAACATCTTCCTTTGTTCTTCAAGTTCTAGCCCTAGAAGAGTAAAACGACTAAAGGTAGGCATTCTCACGAGCAAATCTCAATTAAATCCATCTGTAGATTGTTCCATACATCAGGAACAAAAGCCCTCTTGTTTCACTCTTTTTCATCGAGCCAATCTTTTGATCTCTATTTTTGAAATTCTGCAAATATGATGAACCCGACCCTTCTTCTTTATTCTTGATCTCCATATATACTCAACCTCGTGCTCTCAAATTTTAACTAGAGTTACTGATGGATGTTAGGCATCTTTTGCCCCTAAAAGCCCTAATTTTTATCCATCCTTTGTCAAAATTAAATCTTGCATGATTTCGACAATGTACTGTTGCGGTTTAACCTTGACTTGTGTTACAAGTTCCATACCTCTTTGTGGAGTCATTTTTAGACCAAGTGTTCAACAGAGAACTTGTTACCTCATGTGTCTACTTTCATTTGGCACTGGTTTCCCCAATTTTTGTTGACTATAGTGAAGTATTAGTTCGAACATTACCACTATGTCAGATTCACACAGTCAGTCACAATACGTTTTATTACCTAGTCAAACGACCTTTGTTTCTCAATTATTTGCTACTGTAGAAAGTATTGGAAGTAATCTAACTAACAAGGTGGTTTCACTCGATTTGATCACCCTAGCATTTGTTTTGATTTTTCAAACCCACAGGTGTCAAACCCAATCCAAGTCGGAGTTGGAAATAGGTAGAAAAAGCAACCCAAACGTCATTTTCAGGTAGCGACAGGTCGACACGTCGCTACCATAACGCGACAACATCATGGTCGCGACCCATACCAAAAATCAGGCCGTTTCGTGGTCTTTTCCAGAAGGCGACAAGATCATGGTCGCCTTCATGTTCTGAAGGCGACAGGCACTGTGTCGCCTTCTGCCTATGTTCACTTAATCGGCCATAACTTTTTTATAGACCTCGGTCGAGCCATTTTCTTTGCTGGATTACTCATTCAAGGGCTTAAATTTGGTATATTCATGTTGTGAGATTTGAATGAAAAATCAATGAGTTATGACCTTAGGAAGTGAAGGGATGGATTGCATTTCCCTTCTAAAAGGCATACATCTTGGTTTCCGTCGTTTTGCGTCGTTCCTTACATGTGTGAGTTTGATCTCTTCTAAGAAGTTCTAAAAAGTCTTAACATGCATTTATAAACCCATATCAAGTTAAAACATGTTTACATAATTTTTAATTGATTTTAAATTCATGATCATGCTCTCTACTTGCCGATTATCCACTTCTTGCCTTGTTATCAAACTTGCTAAAAACACATGTTATAAAATAGAGTCATATTGAATGATTTAAAATGTAATAACACGACATCTTTCTATCTATGATTTCTCTCACACGTTCACACACTTGAACCATCCAATTATGGCTTGACTTGGCACAAAATATCTCATAATGTATCTGGTTAATTTATTGCAATAATGTACATTAAATTGCTCTATTTTAAATGAACTTTTCTTCGTTTCTCGGTTGTTTGGGAATACCGTTACCGACGCTCCACTGTTCTAGAATTCCTCTAGAACGTCGGGCACTTGTTTCTATACACACACTTTCCTTGACTTGGACGAACTCTCCGTAGGATATTCCTTCTGCCGGACTAGTGAATCCTTGTTCAAGACCTCCGTAAGTCTCCTCTGTCCATGGATTCCCACATGGTCGACGAGCGGTTGTACCCTAACACCTATGATACCCTTTGGGATCGACAAGATCCAAACAGCCTTAGTTGCTCTCGCTCTTATCTTGATTTCACGCCGGACCTCTGGACCTGTACATAACATGGCCAGCGGAAAGGTAGTGTATTCCACCTGACTACCAACACCGTACGTGGTGTTGTGCAACTATTACTATCTCTTGTTACTCGACGTTTCACGTGCAATGACCATAAGATCTCATCTACACTCTACTCGCTCATCTATTCAAGTTCACTCTACTATCTCATCTATCTCGTCTATTCATTTGGAACTCTCTTGGTACCCTTGAGCTGTGTGGCTCCTATTGTTTTGTACTATTTCATGACTGTCTAGCGCTATAATATGGGTCTTGTGACTCTAATGTATCCAATGCATACTGTGCATGGCACGGAGAGTGTCCGAGGGGCTCCAATCTAGTCCTGGGGGCAGAGAGCCACCCGAAAATACCTGCAGGGCTATTGACGGTGTTCTGCATTGCACCGGTTCTGACTATACTATCTTGGCTAGACATCTAATTGCTACTATTCGTCTGAGGAGTTCAGACGTACTGTACCATTTCTGTGCTATCACTGACTGTTATAACATTAGTCTGAGGAGTTCAGACATAATGTACTATCGTGAAACGGCTACTATCCCAAAGTGACTATTGTCGTACTCTACTAGTGCACCGTTGTGCAACCATACACGCTATCCTCGTTACACGCTATCTCGTTACACGCTATCTTGTCATACACTCTACTTGCTCTACTTGATCCTTACTATCTTGAGTTATTGAGTTCTATCGTGACCTGATCACATTCAAAGTTCCATTACTATTTCGATTGGTGAAAGTTAATCAAAGTGCTATACTATCTCGATTGATGTAATCAATCAAGTGCAATTTACTCTTTACATGACCATCTACTATCATCTCTTCTTGCTATACATGTTGCTTGCTATTCTTGACAATATCGTTACTTGCTATTTTTCTATCGTTTTCTATCGTGACTTGACTTTAATCATCGTGCTATACTTGATTCATCTGCTATCTAAACCATGTTACTTGTGCTATTACTTTCTCGACTTTACATGACTCTTTCTATCATTAGTTACTCTGCCATTAAAGCATTAATCATTTAAATCCTGCTGGACTATTGAGATTTAAGTCCTACTAGGCGTTATCGCTCACCCTTCGTTATTTGTTATTGTGGCTCAGGTAAGTCGGACGATGACGTTATACGTACCAATGGGACGGGACTAGAGTGATGAGTGACCTGGAGTCAATGATGAAGTTACCCTAGCACAATTGGAGTCTAGTAGTTATTGCTTTAGATTTCTTTTCAATGTAATGATGTCATTGAGCCTTATGTGTGGCTCTGATTAGTGGATGTAATAGTCTTAGTGATTTTATAATGAAATAAGAGTTTATTCCAATTATTGTTTTTAGATGCTCTGATGTTTGCGAAAGTATGCGCAATTGTCGTTACCATACTGGTTGTTCGCGTCTCCCTCCGATTTATTCCGCTGCTAAATGGAGGGGCGTGACACTACCGATTGGGAATGACCGGTAGAGAGTTTCCAATTCCCAAGAAAAGGCTGCCTAGACGTGTAAGTGTGTAGTGATTACGCGTGTCTTAATTCACAAACCATCGATTTTAAACTCGTGGAAAACACTTAACTAAACATGGATTGCAATATTTAAAGATAACAATTTATCATTTTAAGAAGCTAGAACAGTGCAAAGAGTGAATCAAAAGTTACATGAATTGTCACGTCATTAAGAAAGCAATTAGAATAATGTTCGTGTACTTAACGCTTTTTAAATGGGTTAAACACTTTAAGCCATTAAACAGATATCATGTTCAGACCCAAGACATGAGAATTACACACTAAATATCATGTTAACCAGACCTCGGGTATAGTGGTAAGATTTGCAAAAAAAATAAGTGGGGTTTCATGAAAATTCTGAGATCGCGACGGATCGAGATAGAACGCGACAAGGGTCCAAGAATCTAGAACAACGGGTCAGTCAGAACAGGCAGAGAGATACCGATGGCGGCGCTCGTCGCATTCAGAACGCGACGGGTGTGTTGTTGTGACAAGACCTCAGAACGCGGCCTATCGGGCCGTCGCGTTCACAAGGTCTACGCCTGAATCTGATAGACAAAAGACATGTTTTTGGATTGCGGTCTAGAACTGCCTTATATCTACGCAGGGTGCTTCAAACAGGTTATCTTAGTTTCATATGTTTTTGAACTGTGTCTTCTAAATGCCATAACTTGAGATTATCGGAGTATATCTCTTAACCATTGTAGAATTTTTATGTGTCTTAATAGTAGTATTTATGACACTTTGTAGTGGGTATCAACCTATTCTCAACCTTGCAATCCCATTTGAACACTCATTCCCCACTCAAATCTTTCACAATTCAATTCTGGGGTCAAGTAGTTCTTGCTTCATTTCCTTGCCCTTCTCTTGAGTCATCAGTCTGTTCTTTGCTTCATTCTTACCCATTTGTGCATGACTTATCTTTTTGGATGTTGCCAAAAGGGGAGACATCAATTGTAATTTTGTCATCATCTAAAAGGGGGAGAATGTTGGGTTACAATGTGTATGATGACATGTGTTTAAATGTTTTTGATGATGAGTGACATAATTGATGTTGTCTTAATGTTGGAAACATGATAAATATGACAAAGACATGATGAAATGATCAGGTGAGCAAATGCTTTGATGACACCTATGTATTCATTGTATCTCCTTATAATGTTTCTCTATGTAGGTGTGAATATATACAAGTCAAGCAACAAGAACCAAGTGAAAAAGATCAAGAACAAGACTTCATCTGAACTCCTGTCAACAGCCATGAAGGCCCATGTCAACAGATAGACAAGTCAGAACAAAACAAGCTGCTGGAAGCACAAATGGAGCAGTAGCTGTCAATAGCTGAAGACTGCCTGTCGAAAGATACATGCTGCCTATCGACAACCAGCAATCAATGTCGACAGATAGGTTGCCTGTCGACAGCTAGGCTATCACCTATCGACAGCCCCAGTGTTCTAGGAACTTACATGATTCTGGAAATAGTTTGAGCAGTAGCTGTCGACAGCTACATGGTGCCTGTCGACAGACGAAAAGAAAGTCAGATCCAATGGTCAGAATAGATGTGTATTAGGGTGTTTCCTTTTAGCACGTCTCTCCATACTTGGACACCACTATATGTAGATCATATAGAGGTATTTTCGCAGCAAGAAGCCACCATATCAAAACCCTAAGCAAAACGTAAGAGAAGAGCTTATTCCTGCTGCTCTGCTTCAACTCTCCAAATTGTTCAAAGAAGATCCATCTCACGAGGAGTTGAAGCCTGTCTGTCCACGAATCAAGCTTCATCTATATCGTCTAATCATCATCAACACGAAGCCTGAAGTTGTTCTGGACGACCAAATCGAAGAGTTCATCATAGGATTTGATCTTTTATCTCAGAACTTTTCTTTTACTCTATTTTCATATATCTCTTTGTGTGTGTACTGATTGGAGATGAGTACGTGGTGTTTGTGGAAGTGTGTGTGCTTTGTGATCTGTACAAGGGTTGTGTATAGATCATAGTGTTTGGTGTGTTGGTCAGATCAAGGCTAGAGGATCTGATCTTTTGTGAACTTGATCTAGCGTGTGTGGTTGAGTCGTTGTGATCGTGTGTGTGGTTGTACTCGATTCTTGAGTAGTGTGTCCTCACTGTCTGAGGGGTGGACATAGGAATCAGTGGTGTGATCTCCGAACCCCTAAAAATCCCTTGTGCACTGTGGTTTGATTTGTGTTTGATCTATATTGCGCTAGATGCATGCATAGGGATTTCGTCTACACACTAACTGTTAATTTGTCTACACACATTACATCAGATCAGTGAGGGGTTTTAATTGAGTAGATCTCTTAGTACGAAGAAATTTTTAAATTGCTTAAGTTTCCGCTGCAAATCTATTCAAACCCCCCATTCTAGCTTTGCCATCACCGAACGTCCGATCCTAACAGGGCCTGAGCCCATCCATGAAATAGTTTAGCCTTTAATCATTCCATTCCCACTAGATGTGGGGCATACATAGCCAGACGCGCGAACTGAGCCTCATACTCAACCATGGACATTCCTTTATGTTTTAGTGCAGCAAATTCCGTCGCCTCTTTTCATTAACTCTTTCAGAGAAGTATTTTCCTCGAATGATCTCCAGAAATCCTGCCCACTCTAGCTCAGCTACATTTGGCAGATGGGCCGATGTGGCCTTCCACCATGCTCGGGCATCCTTTGTAAATTGGAAAGTGACCAGTACACTTTTTCCCTATTGGTGCTTACATAACTTGGAAAATCCTTTCTATTGCTTCCTGCCAATTCTCCGCTTCGTCTGGATCAGAGGATCCAGAGAAACGAGGAGGGTTCAAACTTCTAAAGTTGCGGTGGTAAATTACCGCGCTCCATTCCTTGCAGCTGTAGCCTGATTTCCAGCATGAACTACAAAGAACAGCTACAGGCATAATGGAATCTGCTATTTATTGACAGATTAACTAAAGTATGCAGATTAATAGCAGTAAGTATGTCCTGGACCAGTAGATAGATTAGCAAGAATTTATGTTGACAAAATTTTTCTATTGCATGGCATCCCGAAGACAATTCTTTCTGATAGGGATCCAATGTTTACTTCTGTTTCTGGAGAAGTTTACAAAGAGTACTTGGTATGGAATTGAGATACAGTTCAGCCTATCACCCACAAACAGATGGTCAGACAGAAAGACAATACAGACATCTGATGACATGTTACGAGCTTGTCTTAGTGGGGGAGGCAATTGGGAGCACCATTTGGGCATGGTCGAGTTTACTTATAACAATAGTTATCATACCAGTATTGGAATGGCATCGTGTGAAGCATTATATGACAGGCCGTGCAGAACTCCATTAAATTGGCATGAAGTGGAGAGAGGCAGGTAATGGCTCCTGAATTGATTCAGCAAACAACAGAAATGTTCAGATTTATCTAAGAAAAATTACAGATAGCCCATGTCACGTCCCCCGAGAATTACGCAGTGGATATTAATAATGTGGAGATAATTCGAGTCGATATCCCGAGACGTGAACAGTCGGCAAATAAGCCTCTAGCTAGCTCGCACTAAATGTATACAACATACATAATCATAGGGCCCAAATATTGAACTCAACTAATCTTGTATTCAAATCTCAACTCATTGTATCCAAATGGAAACTATTACAGGACTAACACTCAATAAAAAGGAAAGTACATATTATCTCACTTCCTACTACATGAATCTAACACTCAAAGAAAACTACTATAACTAGACTCATGGTTGGAACGCCCTCACTCGGATGCATTCCCATCCTCCACATGCTCCTCCTCTTGGACATCATAGTCTCCTAGATTGGGTAAAAGTAGGGGATGAGCAAACTAGCCCAGTAGATTTATATCTCAATATGCGGGCAATGATATAAGTGATTAACAATTTAGAACTAGTAAGCACGATGAATGTCATGATATGCATGTACGGATAAAACTCATTAAAAATGATACATGAACAAGCTAGAGAAGAGTGATTGTGATAGAGCAAGAATATAATGAGAAATATAAGAGTGAGTTTTATAACAAGGACGCAAGATATCATGTAATTGTAATAAATGTTGGATGGTCATATCACGCAAGCAAGATGGAAGAATGTACGAGCACGATCAAGTAACACTAATCAGGCACGTAAACACTAATGTACACCAAGGAAAGATCCACCAAGAATGCACATTAGGACACATGTATGTGGTTATTGTATCTATCATTCAACAAGCAAGCAAGACTCCCAGCGTAGATGCAATGCTAGTAATCATTATACCCCATGGTTAAAAGTATATTTATGACTCTCCGTCATTGGGGCTAGACTAGAGCCCTTGGACACTCGCCGTGCCCAGTCAGCATCTCATTTCAATTTTTAAATGTAGATACCCACAGTCATTAACAGTGGCCAATGAGAAGTTCATATGTACGCATGTGTAATGTCAATGTTCATGATAACGATGAGAATAAGTAAGGTGAACATGATTGCATGATACAGTGGTCAAGAGATAAATTCGGCAGCATAACGGTATGATTTATACTTTAGTTTAATCTTTACATTAATGGTTTAGTCTAGATTGTAAATCACCCTCACGAGAACAAGAAGAGAAAGGAAGTGCACGCTATCTCGAGGGAACTTCAATGGTACAACCAACTCGTCGGCCATGTGGGAATCCATGGTCAGAGGAGATTTACGGAGGCCTTGGAGAATAGGTCACTAGTCTACCAATTCAGAATGACTGGCAGAAAGCTTCAAATTCCCAAGAAAGGGCTACCTAGACATGTAAGTGTGTAGTGATGTACGCGTGTCTCAATTCACAAACCGTTGGTTTTAAACTCACGGAAAACACTTAGCATGATGACATGACATGAAACTATGCACTTAAGTAAACATGGATTGCAAGATTTTGAGATAACAAATTATCATTTTAAGAAGCTAGAACAGTACAAAGAGTGAATCAAAAGTTACATGAATGGTCACGTCATTAAGAAAGCAAATAGAGTAATTTCTGTACTTCAATCTTTTAAATGGGTTAAACACTTTTAAGCATTAAATAGATATCATGTGCAGACCCAGGACATGAGAATTACACACTAAATCATGTTAACCAGAACCTCGGGTATAGCGGTAAGATTTGTAAAAAACAATAAGTGGGGTTTCATGAAAAATTCTGAGATCGCGACGCACCC